>JZLH01S0044756.1:55696-71959 GCA_001188425.1 Eucidaris tribuloides
ATCCTTAGTTGTGAAGTAATTTTTCTTACATCAGATCGGTTGTTGGATAAAAATTAGCCGTTTTGCTGTCAGTCAGAAAATGAAGACCCTGCTGAATGGGAAGCAAACGAAGAGCTAAAGTAGAGGTCGGGGGTGGTCAACTTCAACGTGACGTAATTGTAAATAGTATGGAGCGCTAAATTAACTAGCGATTGGGCGATTTCAAATTTTGGACTAGTGTTTGTGTTATTGTTAATAACACGAGCGTAATCTGAAACTTGAAATCGATCCGTGTTAGTGAGTTGACCCCGAAATTATGACGCACTTCCGGAAGTTGGTGTTGTAGATGGTGTTGAAAATCGTCCGCTGAACCTAGCTGGGTTGCTGGTGTTAGCGATTTACATGTTTTTGTCCCATTCACTAACACTAGACCCCTGGGGCGGAAAACCGGGGGGGGGGGGTCGACTTGCTCCCCCCCGACTAAATTTTCGGATAGGCAAAAATGCAGAGACTCGCAATCCCCGCTTTATCGGCCGGAGATCTCTCCGCGTTATTAGTACGGCATTTTCACAAAATCTCCGCGCCTTGCTTGATCCCGCTTGAGGTTTAAATTTCTCGCACCCTCAGCCCTAAGCTAGTGAATTTTCTCCCTCTTTCTCTCCCGCCCAACAGCCTTTTTGAAAAATAAATGAATCTAAATAGCACAGCATGATGAGCGTGCTATTAGTGTTGTCATACATGTTACAAAAAAAATAATGCCTAAAGAATAAAAGCCAAGCAGAGAGCTCAAAATCCTAAATATGGAGCCTGCCTACCGGCGCCGCAATGGAATTTCGTGCCTTTGCGTCATGTGATACGTGGGCTACGCGCACATTGCTATTAGAGTCTCGGTCACCGTTTACTAGGAGGTCCTCGCGCGGGAAGAATCTGCGCCGCTCAAAGAGGTGTTTTAAGGGTTTGGAGTCTCTGAAAATGCCCTTAAAAAATGTAATGTGCCCTTTGTGAAATGACACTTTTTTTTGTAAATCTACTCATTTTTGTCGATGAAGGTGATTATTTTTTATTATCATGTTATATTTTCTTCATGTTTCATTCATTTTCTTTCTTGTTTGCCCCAGCCGACGGGGCGCGTACATGTATTCAGTACAGAGAAGACATAATTGGGTGAATTATCTTCAATGAACATTTTGTGCAGAAAAAGGGCAGTGCCTCTCATCTTTGCCCTCATGGGGTAGCAAAATTAGGCCCTCCTAGGCTCCTACTGAGTTGCCCCTATACCCCACCCCCCATTTCACTTAAAGGCAAATAATGTCATTTTTCTAAGTTAAATGTGCCTTCTTTTGGTTTGTACCCATACTGAGTGAGTGGAACCGTTTTAAAATAAGCACATTCGTCACTGAGGGGATTTTCTCTCTCTCTCTTTTTAAATTGTTTATTCTATGTATTTTTGCCCCGATACACATCATAGACTAAAGAGAATATACAGCGAAGAGGCACATTATGTGCCTAAAAAGGGCATTTGGCCTCTCACCATAGTGCCCTTGGGGATGGCAAAAATTGGGCCCTCTCCATATTTTTCCTGGAAACCATGGCTCTATATTATGTGGACTTCAAGCGATAAAAAGTGTTTTTCGTGGGGGAACTTTCCGACGGTCGCCTTTTCTTCTTTCCAACGAAGAAAATAAAGGCAAAAATGTCACTTTTCAAAAGTCACAGGAGTCATCTCTTATGCCAAAATAATGGTAAATAATGACACTTTTTGCTTTATTCATAAAGTGTGATCACTCAACCATGGCATGGTTGCAACCTCTTATGCTCGTACAACATGTAAAGATACATTTTGCTGAAAAATACCAGATTTCAATTTTTTCAATATACTTTAAGGATTTTACAATTTCCAAATTGAGAAATATGGAAATTTTTAAATTGAACTCATTGAAGCGTAAAATATGCATGCGAAAGTGCCAGGGGAGGTCACTATAAGGGGTCAAACGATAGATGATTAACTTAAATAGCACTTAATCATTCACCAGAAACAAAATTTGTTAAAATCCTGCATCATGAATTCCCCAAAATGACCCTTGTGACTTTTGAAAAGTGACATTTTTGCCTTTAACGCATGCTCACTCATGCATGGCTTGAAGAATCATTCACATTTTCACACAGATGTTAGTCAGTAAGTGTAGAAATACTCCTGCCAAATTATTTTGCTAAAACTCATTTCATTAAGTTATGGTTGTTTGAAAAAGGGGGTAGTAACTTTTTTGTTGTTGTGTTTAGATGCAGTAGGATTTCACAGGTTTTCTAACTGATGACATATTTTTAGTGGCACCACAGGAAGATTGCATCAATAGCCGTGTCCACACGATCGGACATAAGTGGCTTGTGACCGGTCATAACTTGTGTCGGTAATAGCGTTGCAGTGAGAACGATCGTCGGACATAACTCTATCGGATATAGCGCGACTTATACCTGACGATTTATATCCGAAGAAGACCAGACATAAGTCCGGTAATAATTTGTTACCGGTAATAACAAAATACGTGTGAACTGTTGTCGGACATAACTGCGATCTGCAAAGGGCAATTACTTTTTGCGAAGACAACTTCATGTTTACCAATTCACATTTCACACAATTTGGGTCAGAGGTTACGACCCGAAAACAACTTGAAACATGCCATTTACGGTCTGCTATAGCTTAATTATCGGGCATAAACATGTCGGGTATAAGTGGCGACGCGTGTGGACGTGTGTTGGTGGATCAACAAAAAGATTTTAATTACGTCGGACTTATGCCTGACAAAGATATGACCGGTAATAACTGCCTTTGTGAACGTAGCTTATCAGAATTCACCCTCAAGCTCGTATTAGCATTTACATGTAGCCCCCTGGGGTTCTTTTTATTTAAATGAAGCCATTCTTAGCTGTAATTCATAATGCATGTATTAGAATTTTATTTTTCAAGCATTCATTCCAGCGACGCATGAAAGTAAAAAATGCTATTCCCGTTTGTTAAATAAGCAGTCACATGTGTATAAACAGTTCAACAATGGAAGAATATGCATGTTGAGAACATGTTATTAATGTGAATCCATGATACATGTGCATAATAATATAATTTTATTTTTAAGCATTATTTACCGAGGAGATAAGTGTGTACACATTTATGAAAGTAAATTTGCTAAATGAGCAATTAATGCTTGATTCAACTTATATACATATTTGTTTTCTCCTTCTGATATGCAATGACTGAAAGAGATTATAGCAATGATGTACGATTTATGGCCGGGTAGGATGGAGGGTGGATAACGGATGCAAGGTTCAAATTCATTTTTTTTTTGCCAATCTACGAATGTTATCCTATCATATTCTGCATGTTTCTGTTTCTTCGGGGTTACAACTACCAACACTACTTATAAATAACTTACTTTCTTCCTATTTGGTGGATTGAGTACTACTATTCTCCTACATCTTGGAGAATTTTGCTTCTAATTTTCTCCTACTCTTTCAACCAAGAAGAGTTGAAGGCCTGCATTGTTTATAAAACTATTTGTTACAGCACACGATTAGGAAAGCTGTATGCCCAAAAGGTCATATCACACCAATCAGAGTCTAATCTTTCAGCTGAGGTATAATTCAGATTACCTCAACACTTTATTAATGCTGGATGCTATACTGTAAAATGTAGTCGAAAATCTCGGGGTACCCCCCCCCCCCCCCCGACGATTTGTCAACTAATAAAAAAAAAGAGAGAATGAAATTCAGAATCTATTTTTGGTGTGATATGACCTTTGGGCATAAAGCTTTCAAATAACAAAAATATGCCAAAACTAAACTTGTGCTTTAATCCTTTTATGTAGGTATTACACAAATAATGAAACCACATTCACACAATTCAAATTTGTCAACATTTCATGCAATTTAATGAAATAGCCATGCAGCATTAATACAATATACTGACAAAGCTGCATTTTGCATTAACTTGTACATGTTCAGACAAATACTAGTATATGATACACAACTCTCATATGTTGAGCGTGAGACTCGCGCATTTTCACCCTTTCTCACGCAAATACATGTATTTTGATTTTGCATGCATTTCTAAGGATCTCACACATTTTAACCTCTCATTTATATCACTGGCCTATGGGAGTCTCATGCAAATTGATTCACTGAGATTAGTAACTCTGGATACATACTGATGGTGTGCATGATAAAATTTAAATGGTGGCATGGAAGGATGAATGGGCCGGTGTGGGGGATCATTTGAGGACATAAATGGTACCTTGGTGTTGTTCATAAAAATCTACCATATTGTTGAATTATTATTGGGGTGTTTTTCTGGGGTTTTTTTTCAGCTCTATACCTTGCCTTACCAAATTGTTTATTTTTTGCCAAGTTACCAAACCTTGTCGGGTGTTTTTTTTAACCCCTTGGGCTCGATGCTATACAGCACTGTTGTTCATTGAGAGACGACGCGATTTGCACGTGTTTGACTTTGAAGGGAATATAAACCCATGTACTCTGATAAAATTCCTCTCAAAATATTTATTTTCTTATTTTATACTGGTTAAAAATGTGTAATTTCGGGGACAGACGCATTAAGTAATGAAACTCTACCGTTTATCCAGTGTTTGACCGAAATTTTTGACATATTTTCTGGGCTTCTGTGGAAGCCCGTCGTCTCTGAGTGTGCAATGTACTGGGCTTCTGTACAAGCCCGTCGTCCCCAAGGGGTTAAAGTTGAAAATTTTTTCTTGTACAAAACATTACATAATACTAATGCAACTATCCTGTAGTGTGTTTCTTTTAAAGTTGAAAATTTCTTCTTGTGCAAAACGTTTTGTAATGTGGTCGGTAAAGCCAAGGCCTTAAAAATAACAATTTCAACATCATTTCTAATTTTTACCAATTTTTTAAAAAATGGAAGCATTATCAGAGAGTTTGATTGTCAGGGCATTGATAGATGATATGTACAGGCAGAGGCCTATCTAAAAACACAAAAGCAAAAAAAAAATCATTTTTCACTCATTCACCAAAACTATACTTGGGCTTTAACCCGTTGGAAACGATTTGTTTTTCCTTTAATACGTATTTCCCATAGACCTCGTGACGAGATATCTCGTCACTCGTCTTCAACGGGTTAATATGAAATCATACATGACCACCAAAATAGTAAATCAAGTCATGTTTACTTTCAAATTCCAAGAACTCCTTTTTTTCAAGAAAGACTCCAACTTGATCCCTCACTGATATTGTTCTTTAAATTCTTCCTACAACCAATGTGAGGTATACAGGAATTTAAATCCAATGCCTACTATGCATGTCCATTTATCGTCCAATGATAATTGATAATTATTGTAAAGAATACAACAGTCACATTGTCATAGTTTATATAATATCATTCTTGAAAAAATAATACACCTACAAGTGTGATACATTACTATTTACTACTGCATTTTCTCCATCATATGCATTTCAGTTTCATTAACATACTGCTGCCGTTATCACTGATAACTAGTTCTCTTTGAAATATGGTGGTAAGAGTGTGCAGATATTATTACAGTTCTTTGTGTTTGATATAATTTTCAGTGAAACAACCGATACTTTACTTTCATAACCATCTTATCAATAGCTAATTACACAAAAGTAAATCATCATGTTGATTGAATAAATTCAGCAGTCGGCCATATTTTATAATATTTTGTTTTGTCATTTGCAGAAGCAATATGGTAAAGAAGAAACCCAGTATGGAAGAATCAAATTGGTTATTGGTTGGAAGCTCTTGTTATTATGCACAATATGTGCTATTTCCAGTTTAGGTACTTATTTTCTGCACATGGTTTCCTGAAAGATTTGTAGATGAGCAAAAACAGAACAAATGAAATCATTGTTTTTATTTATATTTTTTTGAAAACGTGTTGAGTGAAAACTGTAAGAAAAGAAACAGAAGTTACTATGTGTTTATTTTGTACACAATTTACCTCAACATGATTACGTCTACTTTTAAGAAATGACTACAAGTCAAAATATACCTATTGAAAAATGCTACTGAAAAAAGGGAGGTGGACTACCTACCCTTAAATCAACCTATTTATATTCAACCATTCAATAGTCCTGATATGTGAAAGATGTTAAATTCAGCAGTGTAGCTAACATAAGCAATACATACAAAACAACGTTCAAAATGGTGTCAAAACTAAATGTTCTGTGAATTCAAGTTCCAGTTGACTTTCAAGGTATGATAATTTGCCGTTATGGAAACCATGATTGAACCATGTGTACCTCAAGTACCTCCCCTAAAATTCTTCAACGGTTATGTACATGTTTTTCCATTATTATAATTGCAATAATACTTATATGGTTATATATTACATCATATTCCACTGCACCAATACAATTCCACAGTCTGACAGTCTCCTACAATCCCCATGGTGACCTCTTCAAAAATTACAAAACATACGACAATATTTGGCATTTGATGCCCCCATTGAAATTACACTTTGCTGGAATTTTATTCATAAGGTTATTTGATAATAGTGTTATATTCAGGGGACTGCTCATCATGTACTTAACAAAACACATAGATGTACATATAGGTACAGTCACATAAATTATGTTTATAGATGAATTACATTAAATAAGTGTATATTTGTCACAACTTTCACACATATTTATTCATTTTGTGAATACAACAAGCTGCTCATTAAACTTAACACGGATAAATTATGGTAACTATAACTAATATGCAAGTAAAATCATTACTGGCTAAAAAACATATTGCACAATTCCAATAGCAACAAATTCACAAGATTACCAAAAAGCAATTTGCAAGACTTTCTTAAACAATACATCAGCCTCATAACATAAAATACTATGTTAACTTCACATGCAGCAAATTAAGTTAACCAATTGTTGAAAATCTTTCTGTTTCCGAAAATTTATTTCATCATTCTAAAATGTACACAATCTTATCTGTCATAGCATTCACCAGCGGCAGATCCAAAAGGGAGGGGGAGGGAGGCACGGGCTGCCCCTTTTACATAGAATTCTTTCATTGTGACTGCGATTTTCAGAACTTTAGGGGACCCAAACCACCCCCCCTCCCATGGAATTTATGGATCCGCCCCTGGCATTCACAATATTCTGACCATAATACCAACTGTCAGTAATATGTAAAATACACTACTTGTATCAATTCAATAATAATATGAAAATTCAAATCAAAGTCTTTCTAGTGTTAAGACCTTTTCCAATCCCTTGCAGGATTTGAAATGCCACACACAGCACCAAAATTATTGACTGCCAAATCAAATCAACATGTTATGCCATTAATGGAGTATTATTTTGGTAAGAATGAAGAGATAAACTTCTTTTAGTAAATTAAATAATAATAACTAGTAACATCTTATTTACCAAGGTCATAGCCTCTTCAGTGACAAGTACTGCTCTCCCAGGGGACCCTGCAAGTATTATACCCCTATTTCACTCCGAGATGCTGAGCAGTAATTTGGATGAATTGCCTTTCCTGAAGGAGGAAAATGCGCATGGCTGGAATCGAACTCATTTCTCATGCGTGAAAAGCAGAAAACAATCCACTACACCAATTAACCCTTTTTTTCTTTTACCACTAATAAAAAAGTTCCAGGTCTTAAATGACTTTCAATTAGGTTCAAGGCATGAATGCCCCCATGCCATATGAAACCTAGAAATATCACTGAAGGTGATTAACACCCCTGCCTCATCAAATACCTGACTCATTGCCATAATATGCTGTTACCATGGCAACGCAGTTTCTGACACATGCAAAAAAGTATGTCTTGTACATCTTCACCTTAAGACCAATCTGTGACCCAATTTTCACGAGGATTGGTCAAAAGCTGAGGAAGTAGTTCGATCTGCAAGATTTTTACCTGATTTATTACCACAAACATACCATTACCATGGCAACACAGTTTCCAACACATTCATAAAAGGTGTCTTGCACATCTTCACTTTAAAGTGAAAGGCTAACATTGTGGAGCTTCAATTTAAAAAATTGTCAAATTTTGATATCTGAACTACATAGTAGTGTTCATAAGGACAAATAAACACCCTAGAATAAAAACGTTTGGAAAGTTACACTGCCAATGTCAAGTTATGCATCAATAAACAATTAAAATTTGGGGCGAGTTTAAATAGCGTAGGTGTACACACAGTAAGTCTATGGGAGAATATGGGCAGGTGAATCCGATCAACTCACGATTTTCACTTTTTTAAAGTACAAAATAATCATTTTGAAATACAATTTTTTCAGGGCGTCATTTTTAGACCTTATCAAAGACAATGGTAGCATAAGGAATCATGTAGCTCAGATTTTTTTAACTGTGGTAAATGTTAGCCAATACCTTTGAGACCAATGTGTATGCCAAATCTCATGAGGATTGGTTGAAAACTGAAAAAGTAGTTCGATCCGCAAGATATGCGACGGACCGACCGATCGACCGCCCGACCGTACGCTGATTCCTATATACCCCCTTCAAACTTCGTTTGGCGGGGGTATAATTAGTAATTATTATTTGGTTTGGTTTCCATTTGTCTACTCTTTATTCTTCAAGTGATAAGTTTGACAATTAAATACTGTAATGTACGCAAGTACAAGTACTGGAATATATATATAGCTCAGGAATGTAAATATACTTTGGTCTTAAAAGTGTACCATAAAAACCTTAATTTTGACTGGAAAATATTCATTTCCTTCTACAAATTAGTATTTTGAAATATTGAGATAGAGCACCTACATGTAGCTTTGCATCAAATGTCTATCTTATGTCTTTTCGAAATAAACACACAGGTGTGCTTACTACATTTTCTGTCACAATATTTGAAGTGTGTTTTTTTTTATGAATCAACACTAATACAAACTCTTATTTGCACTCTTCTTAATAATATAAATAAAACTATCATGGTAATGTCTAGAAAATATCACTTCCCTCGTAAACACTCGTGTAGCATCCACTGCTCAAAATATCACTTTGATTAAACTCTTCACATTGTACATGTATATCTACTCAATACTGAAATATGTCAGCAAGATTATTGTATAATACTTTTGAAAATTTATTTCTGGCTCTCTTTGGTAGTATGGCACATGTTAGTGTCTTTCATCAATCTTATTCACATTTTCTCACAAAATATCAGCTTTCTTTTCCTCTGTGCTGGTGTTAGAAGTTTCTGTCGGCGTGATAGGGCGGTGGCTGAGTTGGATACAGTGGTACCCTGAATGGGTACATTGTGGTTGCAGTCGATGTCAGCACTGCATCGGATGGTAACGTATTTGCCGGCGCCCTCAAGACACCTTCAGACAGCGGTGTCGTCTCAACCGACGACTGTGAAGACAGCATCGAATACGGTGGAAGGGCTACTCCTTGGGGAGAGTTATCGCTCGACCCGGTGGTAAGCGGTTGTATCCCCAGGGGAAGTGGGGGTACGCGCTGATGACCAGAGGTGTCGCTCACCCCCTGGGTCAGGGGTTGGCTCGGGGGTTGCAGCATGTCCTGAGGTGTGCTGACGATGGTGCCGGGTAACGTGATGGGATAGGTAGCTGGATGATTGTACACATGACCTGCAATTGATGTAAGAGGACAATTCAAAAGCGCGGTGGATACAAACACCGAATGAAAAAGCAAGCATGACTCCACATAATGAAAAAAGTACAAGACAAAGAAAAGATGTGTTTACTTTTTTGTTATACAAACTTCTGAGTCAACCAAATTCACTGAAGGCATTCTAGCCTAACTGGAATGAAATGGAACCAAATAGAACCCAATGGATCGCAACGAAACCCACAGAAGTCCAGAGAACATACTGGAAACCAATTAAACTTACTGGAACTATGTGCAAACCAATGAACCCACTAAACCCAATCAGAACACTATGAAACAATATAGAGCTAATGGAACCCATGGACCTAAATCCTACCCAGTGGAACCAAATGGGCCCAATGGAATCCAATGAGACCCAATGAGACCCACTGGAACCCACTGGAACCCACTAGAAACTCACTGGAACCCCTCAGAACCAACTGAAACCCAGTAGAAAATCAACTGAACCCATAGAGCCCATTGGAACCTAATGTAATTACCAAGGGACCTAATGAAATTTGTTGATATCATTATCAAATGTAACCAATCCTAACCCAATAAAACCTCAAACAAACCAAATAGAATCAAACAAACCAAATAAAACCAATGGAATCCATAGTACTACAATGTAACACAATTATGTAACCTATCAAATGAAATACAATGTAAATAATTCTAAAGTTATACCTGTGGAAACAAAATCTATCATGAATCAATTAGTGAACTAGCTTGTAAAACCACTTGTAAAACACTCATATTTTTCCTTTTTCTCCATAATTTTAAAATCCGGTAAGCATTCTGTATATAAATGGTTTGAGTAATCAACTATCTGTGATCTAAACTTACTTGGCACATGTATGTAGTGCTGCTCATTCACCATCCTATTAGGATTTCCAGCGGTGTAGATGGTCACTTGGCCTGAAGATGAAGGGAAGAAGTGCTGCACCTGTTGGAGAAAATATGCCAATCAATCAATCAATCAAATCAGTGATTCAATCAATCAATCAATAAACCCATCAATCACCAATCAATCAATCAATCAAATCAGTGATTCAATCAATCAATCAATAAACCCATCAATCAACCAACCAATCAATCAATCAGTCAATCATTCAATCAATCTATATTCAGCATGAATATTGGTATATAGTCATAGTCACGGGTATATTACGTTGACATTAATTGGACTGTTTCACTTTAATATCTGTGGTATTCCCATTGATTAATTAATCAGTGAAACAATGAACAAATCAGTCGATCAATCAATAAAACAAATTACAATTAATCAGTGAATCTTTTGACCATTCAGTCCATCAATCAAACAAACAACAAAACGACAAATGACAATCAATCAATCAAACAAATATCAATGGATTAATTAATCAACCTAAATCATGTTCACTGGTATTTTGTTATGGTCACATGAATATATTATGTTGACAATTATTGTATTGTTTGTCAGTTCAGCCTATGTGCATTCAAATGTTTATGTGTGTGGGTTCTGAATCTGTCTGTTTCTGTCCATGTTTGTCTCTATATGTGTGTGTGTGTGTGTGTGTGTGTGTGTGTGTGTGTGTGTGTGTGTGTGTGTGTGTGTCTGTCTGTCTCTGTGTGAGTGCATGCTAGCACTTGCCAGGACATTCTTTGACCTTTGACCTACCACAGTCTGCGTCGAGATCGTAGCAGGAGTTCGTCGACACGAGATAGAGGATGAGATGATGGCGATGACCACCTCCACTAGACCAATGATAGCGACAAGGACATCGACAGCGATGCGTCCTGCCTGTATGGGGGAAAAAGATCAGGACAATGATAAACATTACATTCATGATATTTTATCCAAAATGTAAAAGCTATATCCTAAATTTGATTCCTACAAAAAGGTAACAAAACTATAAATACCTCAAAGAACAAAACAAAAACTTTTCTCTGTATAAACTCTGATAAGTGCATATATATGATGGAAATGAAAATAAAATCAATCAATCAATCAATCAATCAATCAAGTGGATATGAAGATATGCATCATTAATTTGCAAATGGGTGATAGGAAAGGTGGTTTTTTTTTTTTGGGGGGGGTACTGAAATTCAATGTTTATTCACCATGAACACTTGAACAGTAGATGTGTCAGGCTGTCAGCACAAATCATGTCATGAAGACATACCATTTCTATTTCTGTGTTCGTTTTGGTAGTCTGGCTGCCAGACCATTATTCTAGAATCAACAGCCAAACCCATCCGCTCCGCGTATGGCCCCTGCTTCGTTTTGGCGGTGTATGGGAGAGGCTTTATATGGTCAAATAATTAATCCAATAAATAATTTACATTTGATACAAAAATGAAAAAATCCATGATAATAAGGGGTAACCATGCAGCTACAACAGAAATTTTAAAATAAAAATCAAATATATCTGGGTTGTTATTCATTCACTTCAAAACTGCATCATTACAAACATATTTGATGAAAATAATCAGTAATATATTTTCCTTCTAAAATTGTAAATATACCCATATTTTTTTATTTTGCAAAGATCAATAATAATTTTTGTTTGTATGTCATTATTATCTCTTTGTTTGATTACATGTCACACACTTGTAAAAAGCAAGCCTATTGCACAATGCATAATGCAAAATAAAATTAAAATCTACAAATTTCTTATCCATCATTTTGTAACACAATGCTATAGATAATATTCCATACATTTATTAACATTCGTAGAAATTAGCAACCAAATGCCTTTCCAAAGGTCAGTAAATTTGTTAGACACAGCAACATGTACAAGTAAAAATATCTGTAACAATATAAATGTGCATACCACTGCTTATCAGTATTCACTAGCTCTTTCCAGAACAACGAAACATGTATACACTAATACAGTATTTTAATTCTGCCAGTTCCACTTTAAGAATGTCACATGCAAAGTCTATGAAATTTTTGTGAATTGGTACTGTGAGGATTAATTATCAAACTTGTCAATTAGCTTACCTGGCCACTGCAGACTGAGGTGCAGTAGAAACTGTTACACGAGTGATGGCAGAATGCATACTCCGAGCTAGCAGCCACCAACATGGCTATCATCATGACAAAGGCGACAACCGCCGACATCACAGACATGACCAGAAACGCAATGATCTGGAGTGAATACAAAATACAGATAAAACCTCTTGAACGTCCTGGGTAAAGAGTGTTTGGTTTGATTGTGTGAAAAGTGCATAAAAGAAGGTGCCTTGGGTACAAAATGGACTGTAAAGGTTAAAACTTTTTAAAAATGTATAATTTGTACAAAATACACACGATATTGGCTAATGAACCCAAATGTTGTTTCTCAGAACCGACTATAGCTTTATTATTACAGGAAAATGAATTGGAAAAATTATATTCAAGTGTTATCTACTATTGCGCAAAACAAAATATAGTAACAAAAAGTGACTCAAAATAGAGTGCACATGAAGATGGATAAAAATGTATTTCTATGTGTTACAAAATGGATACATTTGCATTTGGCTTTGCTGTTTGATGCAAAATATACTTACAGTGCAGGTATCATTTGGTCCTGCTGCAACTCCAAATATTCCAGCCACTAAGAAGAACTGAATGTTAAAATGTGAAGTAAACAAGAAAAATATACAGTATAATAATACCAGAATCAAGAGGAAGAGGACATGAACGATTATGAAGAGGAAAAAAATAAATAGGAGAAAACAGAAAAGGGCCAAGAAGAAGAAGAGAATGAGGAGGAGGAGGAAGGAGAAGAAGAAGTGGTGGGTAGTAGTAGTAGTAGAAAAAAAAGGGAAGAGGAGGAGGAGGAGGAAGAGGAAGAATATGAAGGAGAAAGAAGGAAGAAGGAAGAAGGGAAGGACAAAGGAAGAAGCAGAAGCAGCAGCAGCAGAAGAAAAAGATGAGGAAGAAGAAGAAAATGAAGAAAGCCCATGACATGGAAGGCAAAGAATGAAAATGAGATGATTGAACATTTATGCAAGAACATAAATTATTCATTATGCATCTATTTGTTCACTGACTGAGCGAGAACATGTGAGTTAAACTTAAAGCTCATAATTTGATGTTATTTATTCACATTGAATTCTAAATTGTCAACCTTTCATCATAATTGATAGCACTGCAATCAAGTTTGCATATTCTGTGTGAAATCATGAATATTATGATACCCATGAGATGAGTAAGTACTGTACACAAGATATTACTGCCTGATATTAGTCTCCTATCTATGCATCAGCAATCTGATTTTACTGCATTCCTAAAATACATCATTATGACACTTAGTTTGTGCCCATTATTCTGCCATGTATGATTGAAAGTATTGCAACTGGACTTACAATTGGAATTGCAACATTTAAATTTTGTCAAACATGTGGACTATTGTCACTTTCAGAAAAAAAGTCAAAGGCAATGTTCATTTAATTCTATTTACAATTCCAGAATTATAAAGACATCATAGTTACATTATTGGGTAAAAAGAAAAAACAATCTTTATAGACTCTTATTTGAGCTTTCAATGGGTAATTTGCCATGGTCTCTGAAAAGAGATAGGTATGTTAATCTCTAGATATTAACCCAATGGAGACAAAGAACATGATATCTTGGGCTGGGGTCTATGTAGTCTAAGTTTTAGACTGTCCTCTTTTTTTCACCCTAATCCCTAAGGCGGTATAATCACTTTGACTTAGACTAGCTTTTCTGAGCACATGCTCGCAGCTCGCTACGCTCAGAATTGGGGTAAATTTAAAGAACAGTCTATGACTTAGACTAGGGTCTATGTTAAATGGGTTACAAATTATCATACTGTAATTTGTCCCCTGATATTTCTACATGTATGATGCACTAATCCTTACTCGATCTTTTTGATTGAAATATCCACTTTCAGTCATCAATTTCACAAAAACATATCTCATTTAAACAAACAGTTAACATTACATCACTCTAAATATTACACAGACTACTTTATGAATATTTGTGTATATGTGTGTGTCTGTGTCTGTGGGGGGGGGGGGGAATATACATAATATACATAATATACATAATATACATAATATATATACATAATATACATAATATATAATATACATAATAATATACACATGAGCTGTTCCAGTTCTAATTGTTTGAGGCAAATCAGCATCTCCCCAGGCTGTGTATTATTTGATACTGTTTTTATCAATAAATACATGTGTGTAATTGCCAACTCTCTTTTTCTCTGTCATTTTCATCTCCCCAGGCTGTGTATTATTTGATACTGTTTTTATTAATAAATACATGTGTGTAATTGCCAACTCTCTTTTTCTCTGTCATTTTTTTTTTTTTGGGGGGGGTGGGGTGGGGTTGGGGTGAGAGGGGTTATTTGTGTTTTGACTCTTGACAACCAAGCCTACTTACCGCTAAACCAGACCAGAGTGGGGAACCCAGCCATGCCACCTGGCACTGAATGATTAGCGCCACAATACCGAGCACGATGCACAGGACACCACACGCGATCTGCGACCATCCCAACTTGTGTGCATACGGCGCGTTGAAGAACGACGTTGCCCCATTCCTGTTGTTGGCTTGGATGGTCTGGACTGAGAGGGGCTGGGCCGGTGGCTGAGCCGAGGATATGGGCTGAGGAGAGGTCTGGCTTTCCAGAGACATGCTCAGATGGGCGCTGGTTTGTGAGGTGGTGCTGGTTCTCATGGTGAAGCCCAAGTCCATAAGAGAACGGATGAAAATGCTCCACCTAGAATATCACTACAAATGAAAAATTTTCAAAAATGTTAAAGTAATAGGCTAACATTGTGGAGATTGAAATTAAAAAATTGTCAAACTTTGGTATCTGAGCTACATACACTGTAGTAGTGTTTAAATGGACAAGTAAAAATCCTAGAATACAAAAGTTTGGAAATTTATGCTGCCACTGGCAAGATATGAATGAATAAACAATAAGTACTCAGGGTGAGTAAAAAAATAGCCTAGATCAACACACAGTAAGTCTATGGGAGGTAATGGGCAGGTGAATCCAGTCAACTTACAATTTTCACTTTTTTAAAGCACTAAATAATCATTTTGAAATACAATTTTCTCAGGGCTTTATTTTTAGACCTTACACTTGGAGCATTGAGGATTATGTAGCTCACATTTTTTAAAACTGTTATAAATGTTAGCCAGTGGCTTTAAATATGAGAACAGTTTAAATTGGCTACAATTAGCAAATTCCAAATAGAATAATTAAAAGAAAAATCATGTAAGTCACAACATTGTAATTTGTAGTAATAGTCCAGTCAATCTAGCGTAAAAAAGGAGTCAACCCATCACTAATTGCAACAGAATTGTTTTAACTGTCATGACTATCAGTGAGGTCTCCTAAGAACCATACTAAAAGTCTCCAAAAATCCAAGCATGGGAAAGTGTTCTAATTTGCATAATATGCAAATTAGCTTTCACTGTACAAGAATCTCCTATTTTCATCAAAGTTTGCAGCCAAAATGTCTCATTGAAAGAAATATATTGCCAAAATAGATGTTTTTAACATCAGTGAACATGATAAGCACATTTCCAAATAAACAACTGTAACTTAATTAGCATAATATGCAAATTAGCATCAATCCTGAAGAAAAATCCATATTTTATATACATTTAATATGCATTTAGCCACACAATTCAAACATTAAG
>JZLH01S0044756.1:76840-94211 GCA_001188425.1 Eucidaris tribuloides
TGTATGCATTATTCTCTATGCAAAATGCAACCCTGTACGATGTATAACTCGCACACTGAGACATCTCGGTCAAGGTACGGAACTGTTTACGTATGCTATTGCGGTCGACAACGTACTCGGACAATATTCACCAGACGTCTCGGCCACATTCCAGGAACAAGGGGCGACACGATCAGCGATACACACCGAGCTGATTTTCTTTAATTAACATAATTGTCTAAAAATCTGGAGACACCATGATCAAGTATCCATCATTCCGAAAAGATGAAGCTGCTGTAGATGACTACCATGGGCAAAAGGTTACTTCGTGTCGGTTCTTCTGTTTCAGGCTTTGTTATTCACGTGTCTTATTTTTAATTATGCAAACTTACGTTTTCAGTCCCACGTGTAGCTTTCTGTGTAGTAGAATAAAAACTGAGTAACGGATTATGTTGCATGTCAGTCATTTTGTACTATCAAGATAACTTCAGTCTGTCTCAATTTGTTTACGTTAGAATTTAGATTTTTAGAAATAATGTTGGATTTAAAGAATTTAAAAAAAAATGATGTCTGTATATGCAGAATCGCCACTTTTTGTGTGGATGTTGTTACCCTGGTAACCTTTTTGTTTATCGACCTGAGGCTGAGCATGGAAAATATGAGTCATAACGTTAGTTGCAATCCTTGATAAAGTTTATATTTTTTCTTCCTAATCCACCGTAATTATCTTCAGTGGAGGTAGCCTGACCAGCCAGACGCCATGTGGCGCGCGACAGCAATGCTTATATTTACAGTGGAAGTAGAACTAACGTGTTAGAAAATATTTCCAAAACATCATATTTCTTGCCTCCGTCAACAGCGACATTAAATAAGTGGTGTGTAATTGTATTTGTCGCCGCATGTGTTATGTCAATGTAGACCAAAGTAAGACTTCGACCTACAGTATATCGATCGAGCCCGGTCGTTTTTCAAAGGTTATCGGACGATTTGGATGGACAGTTTACAATAGGTACCAAGTATCCCTTCTCTACACAGGCCAAAGCTACATAACCTTTATCTTATTGGGGCTAAGCCTAGCCTAAGGTCTGTCAGTTTCCGTACCCCGGAAACCTTGATCACAGATGGAAAATGTCAGATTTTCCTCCATTTGTCACACAACTGAGAAATTACTCCCACTAACCGGGCTCATTCACAATACATGTGTTCGCCACTGCATTTTTAGCAGGTTAAATCGCCAGTTTTGCAATATTTGTTTAATCTAATATCGCCAATACCCCTTATGATTATAGAAATTTTGTATTTTGTGCATTTTAAGATGATATGGATAAAACTTAGTTAAAATGTGCTGAAAAAGTTGACTGCACGTCAGCCATTTTGTTGCATCGCATGTACAAACATGAATGTGTATGGCCATTGACTGAATAGCTTGTGGGTAGTGCAGATGACATCACAATCTTTTCAGTGGTGTGAAAATTTTTCCCCACCCTTTCCGCTAAGCATTGTTGTTTTGGTGAAAAAAATAATATGACGAGTATTCTCCTCAGACCCCGCCCAAGATACCCTGTTCTTAATCTCCAACCGTCGGATTAATAAGTTCAATTTGGACCTCTTTTTTAGGTACCAGATCCCTATGTCTGGCTGGAGGACCCAGACAGCGAGGAAACCAAGGCCTTTGTGGAAGCCCAGAACGAGATCACGATGCCCTATCTGGAGAAGCTGGAAGTACGACAGCCATTTCATGACAGGTTGGTCACTTTCGCTCTTGCATGCCTTCAACTGGTCCTTCTTTTCCTACTTTTTCCTACTTTTGTGTGAAGATTTTAATTTTCGTCTGTTTCCCCGTAAAAGCCCTTAATTTTCCTACTTTTTCCTTCTTTTTGTTCCCCAAAAAACAATAAACAAAAAAAAATTGCGATAGGTTTTACATTTGTTCGGAGTTGAGTTGTCTTTACAGATTGTTGCTGAGAGTACTGTAATTACCATCATTACCTGTTTGTGAAAGAAAATTTGTTTCCACGGATTTCCGCTTTTTCGGCAATCTTCGAATTTTTTTTTCTGTGTATTCTGCATGTTTCCATTTTCTTTTGGGTTACTACTGCAAACACTTCCTACAAATATCCTACTTTCCTCCTACTTTGGATTAAATCCTATTTTTCCCCTTTTTTTTTTTGGGGGGGGGGGTAGAATTTTGCTCCTAATTTTGTCCTACTTTTTCAACCAAGCAGAGATGAAGGCCTGCTGTTGAAAAGAGTACTAAAGTGTGACGTCACTCTGGTTCTGAAATATGTGTGGACAATGGCGGAACCAGGTGCAGTGTATCAGAGCTGGTTTTTTTTCTACCAATAGGAGTAGTGCTATACTGCCCCCCCCCTCCCACTGACAAAGGGCATAACTAACATTTTAGTGTTTTAGAGATATTGAGCAAAATGTATTTTTTTTCAACATGTAAAGCCCTATTCAGTGTCATTTTTAACAAGCAAATTATGAGACAAAGGGACACTTCTAATTAATCTTTTTTTTGTTCTGCATGTTAAACATGATGTACTGAGTCTCGTACACTATATAACTCAATTTTGAATAAAAATGTCTGTTATGCCCTTTTGTCATGGGGGGGGGGAAGTATAGTGAATCAGTTAATCAATCATTATTTGATTATTCACTTCTGTGGCCGGTTTTGAAATCATGATTTGGGTTGTCAAAAAATTCTATAATCAGTCAAGCTCAAGGAAAATGAAATTTCTGAAAATGAAGCAAAAGAAAAAAATGTGACTGATTCCAGAATAGATTGTCATCTTGTCTTATTGCAAAGATTGTTTTGTTGATGGTTGATAATGTGACCAAATGAAAAACAGTCCATTTAATGAAAATTAATATTTTTTTTTCTACCAAATGCAGATTAAAGGAGTTGTGGGACTTCCCCAAATATGGCTGCCCCTTCAAACGAGGCTCCCGCTACTTCTACTTCTACAACACAGGATTGCAGAATCAAAGGTGAGTTCAGTTTTTCTGATACGTTATGGCAACTGAAATACACCATCAATTCCCACAGTACAATAGTTCTCATGTGTTGAATACCCCCATTCCACCGACCATCGGAACCCAATCTGATCCCAAATAGGGCTGGCCGATGTTCAAATAATATTGAAATTACACGATGTTGAAAAAATATCGTCTACACGATAATGATTTCATGATTATTTCAAAATATCGCCAGAGGCACGATATGACCAAAAATACCATCGATTATGACAACCTAATGGGGTAAATGCATGCACTGCAGTGGGGGGGGGACCAAAAAATCCCTAGCTATGAATGAATACTCTGCACATGAGTGCTACTGTCTGTAGACAGGGAGGTGGGGGACAGAAGAGACACCTCCATTCTCTTCAGCTATCAAACTTGTGGTATTGAAAGCGGTAGAGCATTTAGTATAACTATCAAAAATCATAACAACTCTATCAACACGCTGCCCACCAAAAATGTAAACAATCAGCACAATGAATCTCCTGATCTAGTTACATGAGGGTCTACAGAAAGCAACATTGTTTTGACTACATTCTGATAACAGCCCTACAGGGCTGCAAGTTCAGCCTAAACATTTATCTTCTTCGTCACAAATCTGTTTTTCAGCTCTGGCGATAAATCGTGTTATCGACGATGTTCTTTCCACGATAATCGAATGAGGTTCAGATCAAATTTCGCCACCCCTAATCCCAAATTTGCAAAACTTACAGCATTCCGATGAAAATTCACCCGACATCCCCTTTTTTGGTCCCTGTTTTCTGAAAAATCTGAATTTGTGACAGGTGGCTATCAAGTGTGCCAGGCAGACCACAGATTGCAATCAGATGAGTGTCAGATGACTGCTAGTATATCAGACACACATCAGATTGCCGTCAAACATTGGTGAGACATGTCCGATAGTTGCACAACACGAATCTGACTCGACATTCATCCAACACTGGTTCGTTTTGCGACCAGAAATGGCGTCCAGTGGTGAACAATGCTATGAGCTTAGTTCCTTAATTGGACAATTTTGCCTCATCGGATCATGTCAGACAGTCGGACACTGACTTGATAGTCGACAAACATAAATTGAATTCATCGGAGTGTGATACAATACTCTCCCGTGGGTTACCAGAAGAAAAAAAAATTGTTTTCGATGAGTGACTGATGATCCAAATTTGCTGTGGAATGGGGGTATAAACTGGACATCATCAGCCAGGTTTGGCCTGTAAATACCAGGCGGTAAATAACGGTATTAACCGGTAAATACCGCCTTGCTATTTTTGACTAAAATGGGAAATACTGGGAAATACTATAAAAAAGTTATTTCTTGAAGGATAATAACTCAAAAATGTAGAGATTGTTGTTCAGTATGTGTGATTCAACACAAAATACAACAAAAAAATAACTTAACTGATGGTGGGGAACTAGGAACTCATTCTGATTGGTTGGACAAATTTCTACACAGCCAAATCAATACTAAAAGTAGGAAAATTTTACGATCACCTGCTTTTATTTTAAAAATTGTTTTCAATCATTTCAGTCTGCAAATATCTGAATTGTTCCACAAGTCAAGAACACTTAAACAGCATACCCCATAGACAGATATTGATTTTGTCCCTGTATATTCAGCAAGATGAGGGCCGCACCCCACAAAAAAAAGCTACATGTAACACCTGAATAATGTACAGTGTAGTTCTGTATAGTATGCGAAATAACACTGAATTAAATTATCAAAATTGAAAAGAGGTTTTCAACAGTCTTTTCACTTGAAATTTATCAGTTCAAGGTGGATTTGTGTAAGAAGAGCCCAAAATGAAGGGCATTAACGGCCTTTTAAGTTGACCTTGTACAAGTTCAAGAGTACACTGCTAGGTATCGCCCACATATTTCCCAGTATTTCCCAGTATTTCCATAATGGCAATAGGAAAAAAAAAAGGGTTACTGTGATTTATAGGGAACAAGACACAACAATTCGTGTATGAACCATGTACATAAATTCTGGGGAGATAGGATTATATCACCCAAATGACCCAACTTATTGGGGATGGGGATGGCCTACATAATCACCCTCCCCGCCCATGCAAGTAAGGAGTTGTATATCCTGTATAATCCTTTACACCTGTCTGTTACCTAATCTTGTTAAATTGATGATAGAGGGCGTGCTTCATTGCAAATTGTATGTATTGTAGGATTTTAGTGTTCAAAGAAATGTGCACCTAATTTTAGAATTTTTGGATTTCAGAAATAAAGCTGTTTGGACCTTTTGCTTATGCATGAACGGGAGAAATCAGATTCATTGAAGATTAAAATTATTTTGTACACAGTTTGCATTCAGAACTTTTTTTTATTTTTTCACCATGTGTGAGCATTGTACAGAGAGGCAAGCTACGCGCCCCCCCCCCCCCCCCGCCCCCAACACACGCACTTTTCAGTTAAAGACACTATAGGCCCCCTATAACATTGTGGAAGCCCCATTTGAAACAATTGTCAAACTTTGCTATATCTAGCATATGTGACAGTGTCTGAACAGAAACATAAACACCCTAGAACACAAAACTTGAAGACACTTATGCTGTCAGTCGTAAAATATGTACAAATAGTAAATTAGTACATTATTATCTGCTGAGGAAAATTCTACAACACAGCAGCCTATGGGGGACACTGGAATGGTCACTCAATGATTTTCACTTTTTAAACTCACATAATGATGGTTTTGAACTGCAAATTCTTCAGGGCTTTATTTTTAGACCTTATCAGAGACACTGGTAGCATGGAGAATCATTTACATGTAGGTCAGATTTTTGAAACTGGAAACATTATTATATGATGCCTTTAAATGTAATATTCATCATGTTTCTGAGAGTTAAAGACACAAACAAACGTCAATTTAAAAATTTGTCAAACTTTGATGTCTGAGGTACTTAGTAGTGCTTAAGTGGACAAATAAACATCCTGGAATACATAAGTTTGAAAGGTCATGCTGCCATTGGCAAGATATGCATGAATGAACAATTTTCACTGTGGTGGAGTATAAATAGCCTAGATCTATATACAGCAAGTCTATGGGAGGAAATGGGCCAGGTGAATGTGGTCAACCAGAGTACTTTTAGATTTTCCCTTTTTTAAAGCACTAAATGATCATTTTGAAATACATTTTTTCAGGGCTTCATTTTAAGACCTTATCAAATACACTTACAGCTTGGAGGATTATGTAGCTTACATTTTTTAAAACTATGCTCATTGTTAGCTTGCGTCTTTAAACAAAACTGAACGCTTGTCTTGGTGTGTATTTTTCAGTGTCATGTATGTGCAGGATTCCCTAGACGCTGAAGCCCAGGTCTTTCTGGATCCCAACAAGCTGTCCGACGATGGTACAGTGGCCCTGCGAGGGCGGGCTTTCTCGGAGGATGGTGAATACTTTGCATATGGCCTGAGCAAAAGTGGTTCTGACTGGGTTACTATCAAGGTATTTTTTTGCAAATGATACTTACAAATAATTTGATACAAATGAATAATTTAAAGACACTGTACTTTGCTATCTGACAGTATTTAAATGGACAAATAAACACCCTAGAACACAAAAGTTCAGACAGTTATGCTGTCACTTATAAAATATGTACAGATAAAAATTGGCATATAAATTATCCTCGGCCGATGAAAATTCTGCAACACAACAGTCTATGGGGAAAACTGGAATGGTCTCGCAATGATTTTTACTTTTTTAAAGCACTTACTGATCATTTTGAACTGTAATTTTTTTCAGGGCTTCATTTGTAGACCTTATCAAAGACACTAGTAGCATGGGGAATCATGTAGTCCACATTTTTTTTCATTTGAAATATTGTTATACGACGCCCGTAAGCCTTGGTTATCTTCAAGTGGAGAGCAAACGTTAATGTCATTTTCTTTCTTTTTGACATAAAACTTATTTGGGAAGTTCCATTTTAGATAGTGGTCAAAGAAAATAGCATAAAACAAAACAAACAGCAGTTTTATAAGTTAAAAACAAAAAAATCATGTAAATATTAAAATGCTAATTTTTTTTTTTGCTAGTGGGAGAAATGCAATTTAAATATCTGTTTACAATGTTAAAATAAAAGTTTGAATAGAGTAATATAGCTAAAAACATTCTTAAAATGCTATCTATTCAAGTTTGGACGATGTGCAGCCAAATCCTGGTGTCTGCAGAGTTATACAGTTGAAGGAACAGCAGTATTTTATCTTTCACAGTAAGTCATGAAACATGAAGAATATTACTGTTAATTATAAATTCCATTTTATTAAACAGATCAGAAACCAACTAAAGTTAATACACACATTGTCCAACAATAGGACAATGAAGAAGTTTCCTGCAGAGATCTCTGGCCTGCTGTTTAAAAAAAAAAAAAGATGCAACATTGTCAAGACGTACAGCAGGGCTCAACACTAGCACTTGCCCGCTTGCCCAGGGCAAGTAAAAGATCAAAATGTTAAAATTGCCCAAATGGGCAAGTAAAATTTTGATCATCAAATGAGGAAAATATGTTAAAAATCTTCTTCTTCTTCTTCTTGAATACTGCCCAACATTCCGTAAAGGAACCAACTGGGCAGGTGTGTGGTGCGCTGATGATGAAAGTGCGGAGGGAGAAGAACTAATTTTGGTTGCTTTGCTTGCTGTCAAACTGTTTGTGGGCCGCGGATTTGAATTTGTCTTTGTCCTGGATTGACTTTACAGAGTTAGGTAGCTGATTCCATGTATCACTCATGATGGCTTTAAACCCACAATTAAAACAAACTTCCAATGCAATAGAAAGGCCTTTGTCGTCAAAACTAGTGAGAAATAATGAATTTCAATTTTTTTCAGGCAAGCAAATTTTTCTTTTGGGAAAGTAAAAATACGAAAGTGTTAATTTTACTTGCCAAAAGGGCAAGCAAAGAAATAAGTTAATGTGGAGCCTTACATACAGGTGCAAAGACTGGAGACTGTTCAGTGACTCACTAACAGCCTTGGAATAAACACATTTGTGTTTTTTTTGTATTTCTCTGAATGTAGGCAATGAAGGTGGAAGGGCAAGAGGAGTTGGCGGATACTTTGGAGCGAGTGAAATTCAGCAACATCTCGTGGACCCACGACAACAAGGGATTCTTCTACAGCGTAAGTGTAAAGACACACACAGGGATTCAAAAACACCATAGCATTTTTGTCTCGCCTACTGTGCACAGCAGAAGCGAGATATAGGCGCCACTTTTCTGGCGGCAGTGGCAGCATCAACAATAAAAACTTGACTAAGGTTAAGTTTTTGAATTTTTTGTATAATTTTTGAAAGTATAAGTCCTTATTCCTTGGAATTTGGACATAAGGGTTATGAAGTATCACTAATAATGTTAGTAGAATTTCAGGTCACAAAATCAAGGTCAAAGGTCATTCAGTCAACATACTATGTTGTGGAGTCCACATCACAAACAATAACCTAGCGTTCTTGTTTTTATGCCTCCGCAACGAAGTTGCCGGAGGCATTATGTTTTCGGGTTGTCCGTCCGTCCGTCCGTCCCGCCTTCCGTCCGTAACCGGTAACCCGTCCGTCCTCCGTCCGTCCGTTTCCGTTACCGTGTCTCGTTACCCAACGATAACTTAAGAAACCGCTTGATCGGATGTTGATGTAACTGGAGATCCAAGTATGTCTTTCGAGGGGGCAACATGAACTGATTAGATTTTCGGAGGTCAAAGGTCAAAAGTCAAAGGTCACAGGGCCTAAAATACATGTATGGTCTGATTTGGCTCGTTAACCCAAGCAGATGAAACTTGTGAACGCTCCAGTCGGATTTTGGATGTTAACTTGGGTGCAAGTATGTATTCAGAAGCAACAATAGAACTGAATAGCGAATCTTTGGAGGTCCAAAGGTCAAAGGGTCACAGGGCCTAAAATACATGTATGTTCTGATTGTGGGCTCGTTACCGGCGATAACTTGTGAACAGGACCAGTCGGATTTTGATGATAAGCTTGCGGTGAAGTATGGTATTAAAAGCAACACAATGGAACTGATTAGATTTTGGGGTCGAAAGGTCAAAGGTCAAAAGGTCACCGGCAGTGCGCCTAAAAATATGTCTGACTTGGGCTCGTTACGCGCCGATAATTTTGTCAATGGGCCAGTTGGATTTTGATGTAAAACTTGGAGGTGAAGTATCGATATTAATGACTGCAGACAATGAAGCTGATTAGATTTTGGAGCTGAAAGGTCAAGGTCAGTGGGCCTTAAAAAGTATATCTGAATTTTGAGAGCTACGTTACCCGTATAACTTTGAAACTCGGGCCGGTCGGATTTTGATGTACTCTGGGGGAAAGCTAATAGATATAATACAGAAAAGCAACAATGAAAGAACTGATAGATTCTGAGCGTGGGAAATATCAAAGGATCTAAAGGTCAGCCTAAGGCCTAAAAATAATGTCTGGCTTGGGCCTCCGTTAACCAGAAATAGACGATACATTTGTGAATGGCCGCAGGCTTGGATTTTTTGATGTAACTTGGGTGAAGCCCCTATGTATATATGATGCAACAATAGAACTGATTAGAACTCTTTTGGAGTTGAAAAAGGTCAGAGAGTAAAGGTCAACAGGGCTAAAACTATGTCTGATTTTGGCCCTCGTTACCACGATAATAAGAAAAGTGCATGTTGGTTTGAATTACAACATGGACTGACACGTAAAAGATATTTAAGATAACGGCGCAAACCAATGAACTGGATAGATTTCGAAGTGAAAGGTCAAGGGTCAAAGGTCACGAGGCCTGATAGAATGTCTGATTTGGGCCCATTACCAATGTTAACTTAAGGAATGGCGTAGTGCCGAAGTTTATGGCTGTTACGCGTGGTAAGTAGACCTGTACATTACCATAAGAGGTACAATGATAAACAATCGAGGATTCAGAAGGTCCTTCGAAATGGTAAGAGGTTGACAAGGTCACAAGGACAAGGGCTCTATAGCTTCAGTGTCTGTTACGCACGATAACATGAGAACGGCTTTATCGATATTGATGTAACTTGGGGTGAAGTAAGTGTTATAATAGGTACCCAATGGAAATGATCATCATTTTGGGTTTAACGGGTCAAGAGTCAAAGGCTCACGAGGACGTGCCATACTTAATATCTTTAAGCCTCAGCGATAACTTGAGAACGGCTCTATCGAAGTATAGATGTCAAATTTGGGTGAAGTGATGGTATTATGGGGCATAGTGCACGATTTCAGAGTTTGAACGGATCCCAACAGTTTAGACGATGCAGGCCGTAACATTCATAGTTGTGGAATTGAACGGGGAGCGAGGCATACCCCATAACGGTGCGGGCGCGAGCCGAATTGCTGCTAGAAGGAGTTTTTTTATCTGACAAGGGCTTGGTAGGGACTTACAGACTTCAACACAGAATTTGGAAGATTATTAATCATGCTAATGTATGCAAATTTATTCAAAATCACAAAAATGCCACTATTCCTTTATTTCTTGTCAGATTTTGATTCTGTTTGTTTTATCTGACAGGGCTTGGTTGGGGCTTCCAAACTTCAACACAATTTGTGTTTTTTGGGGGGGGGGTGGGAGGTTGGGGTTGTCCTCGGGAGAGTCGTCCTTAAACCGTTTTGGAGAATTGTATATGAGTATTTGGTGAGATTTACGACATAACTTATAAAACTGTTTGTGTCCCCTTGTTTTCCAACCTTGTAATACCCTCAGCGCTACCCTGATGCCGAGGGTAAGACGGACGGCACAGAGACATCTAGCAACGTCAACCAGAAACTCTACTACCACGTCCTAGGAACCGACCAATCAGCCGACGTCTTGTGTGCTGAATTCCCTGAAAACCCGCGATGGATAATGTAATTATCATACTTATTCTGTTCATTGTGATGTCTTTGTGTGCCATTAGAAAACCTGTGCAACTATGGTCAGCTCTAAAGTGTGCATCAGAAAAAAAAGTAGTCCATGTTTAGAGCTAAAATATTTCCAACTATTTTGAATATAGGGATTTATAATTATACATTCCTAAAGGGCAACTTTTCCTCTTTCCAATGATACCTCTCTTGCATCACTGATGTCATGCATGACTGAGTACATTGCTCTCGAAGAAAACAATACCAAATCACACTTTTTCCAAGTTTTGGTAAATGGATGGAAGAATGAAGACATTGATGAATGGGTTCATTTTTAGAGATGAGAGGTTATCTCACATTTCATGCAAGTTGTGCCAAAACTTGGAAAAAGTGTGACTTGACATTGTTCTCTTCAAGAGCAATGTACTCGGTCATGCATGACAGCATTGATGCAAGTGAGGTATCATTGGAAAGAGGAAAAGTTACTCTTTAGGGATATAATACTAATAAATTTCTTTAATAAAATAATTGGTAATATTTTAGCTCTGAACGTGGATTCCCCCTTTTTTTTTATACACACTGTATAAAGACTGAAAGTGCACTGGTTCAATGTAATAACATTTCTTGGGGTCGATAGAGGTACTGGTGGGAACACCTTGGAAGTGATAATTTCCAGAGCCATCCTCATGAGCAGTCAATATTTGTTATTTATCAGAAATTTTCCAGCAAATCCAGAAAGAAAGGGTGAAAAGCTATTGTATAAAAAATACATGTCCGACCACCATCCGGTTTTCACAGTCAGGTACCCAGATATCACCATACCGGAGATATTGTAGGCCTAATTATGATGTCATAATCTGGTTTTAGTGTTTGGGAAAATGTATTATCATTCAAACCTTTATATGTTTTGGTTCAACCTTGCAGAGAACCATAATTAATGTTGTTCTTTGTTTTATCCTCACAGTGGTGCTGAGGTCAGTGATGATGGCCGTTATATACTCCTCACCATATCGGAGGGATGTGATCCAGTCAACAGGCTGTACTACTGTGATAGAGAGACATTAACAGATGGAATCAAGGGTACGTTATCTAAAGGACCCATGTTGAAGCAGAATAGAATAAGCCAGCTTGTAATTTTAGCTTGCGCTTATGCAGAATGAAGGTCATTAGTCTGAAGCTTACGAGGGGCGTTCAATAAGTAATGCCCCTGACCCACTTCAAGTTGTTTGATCTAGCTGAAATTTTGCATGTGCATTTATTTATATCTCTATAGATTAAGTGGCAAATTACAGCTCTGAACTAATTGCGGTTTCTGATTTACAGGTGTTTGAACTGAGTCAAGTGTGAAATGGAGCCTGTTGTGTGTCGAGCAGTGATCCGGTTTTTGTATTTGAAAGGACGCACACCACGGGAGACTTTTGATGAAAGGAAAGTAACTTATGGTGATGATGCCCCATCATATGACCTTGTAAAACGCTGGGATGGTGGATTCAAACATGGTCGGAACTCTGTGGAAACAGCTCCCAGATCTGGTCGCCCCCTTCTGCCATTGATGAGGCATCTGTCCGTCAAGTTGAGGCTGCCATTTTGGAAGATCGACGCATAACTCCATTTCACACTTGACTCAGTTCAAACACCTGTAAATCAGAAACCACAATTAGTTCAGAGCTGTAATTTGCCACTTAATCTATACAGATATAAATAATTGCACATGCAAAATTTCAGCTAGATCAAACAACTGGAAGTGGGTCAGGGGCATTACTTATTGAACACCCCTGGTATGTGAGAAGACTTAAAAAAATGGAAAGCTCAACATGAAAGGTATATAATAAATCATGCGCAATGTATCTTCAGAAATGTGCAGATGAAGGCATTCTTCTCAACAGATTGTTACAAAAACAATTAATGAAGAATGTCCAACATTTGCTCTGGTGACAGTTGCTCCGACAATTATTTCATACACTGACCCTGACCTCAACCCTAACCCTAACCCTAACCCTAACCCTAACCTTAACCCTAACCCAAACACTATCCCTAATCCTGTCCTGTACTGGAAACCCAATGGCAAACCTAACCCTAATCCTATCCTGAACTGGAAACCCAATGGCAACCCTAACTCCAACTCTTTGTCTTCTGAGATATTGTCACCAGAGTAACTGTCGCCGGAACAAATGTTGGATCACCTTAAATCAGGCCATCACATTCAGTATGGTTGCTCTCAGATGTCTCGCTATAAGAGCTATCCACTCTTCAAAGATATGTGGTATTTTGGGAACATTTGTGACATCTGCTGACTACGAACTGGCTAATAGTGCCATCCTCAGACTGTAATTAGAAAATAAGGTACCAATGTTTCCCACGATGTAACATAAACAGCATGGTTGTGTAATAAAGTGCCACACTTCTTTTCCTTTTGCAGTCTGTACGGCACATTGTGCTATTTATTCATACATATCTTGATAATGCTAGTGTAGACCTGAGAGAATGAGACGTTGCCTTATCCTCCATGGCTGGGAGGCTTCCAAGAGTGTTATGAAAGATGAATATCTTCATCTATACATTTCTTTAGTTTAAGAACAGCTGTTAACCTTGGTTATTGCATTATCTTTTGTGGTGTTCTAGAAGCCCCTAACCTATGGCACATGTCACTCTCTCAAAACCAAACCGTTCTATAACTTCCCAAAATTTGTATTCTGGGGTGTTTGTTTGTCCATCCAATTACTGTCATGTAGTATAAGATATTTGACAATTTTTTTGGAAATGTATCTTCCACAAAGGGAGTCTTTAAAGAATGTGATCCCTGAACATGAGTTTCTGTCAATACTCATGTTTTTGATATTCTTACATATTTGTCATATTTTACAGGTGTGCTACCGTGGGTCAAACTCATTGACAACTTTGATGCAGAGTATGAATACATCACCAACGAGGGAACACTATTCACTTTCAAGACCAACCTGAAATCACCAAAGTATAAGCTCATCAACATTGACTTCAGCAAGCCAGAAATGGTAAGTTATTCTTTTGTAGTGGCAGATTTTGTAGCATTTGGAGAGAAAAGCTAGTCTTGTGGGGTGCAAAGTATTCTATATGCTGTTTTATCAGGAAATAGTAAGGAGGGGTTTGGAATTAACTGAAACTGAGATGAAACTGGTGTGATTTGGTAAGGTTGTCTGAACCTCACAGAATAAACACATCCCCCCTAGTTTTTTGTTGTTATCTAAAACCAAAAACCAAATATATGCACTGGCTAGTCAAAAATTGTATATTTGAGCAGAAGGATTTGTCTTGACTTTGTTTACTTGAGAAGAAATAACAGTAATTTACAGGTATTTAACCCGTTGGAGACGATCTGATTTTACTATGACATGCATTTTCCATAGACCCCAAACGAGTTAACTCGTACTTAGTCTCCAACAGGTTAATTGATCTCTGGTCCTGATGAAATTGAGGCTGTAGAAAGCTACATAACAAATTTCGCTGTCAGAGCATTTTCTGATAATAATTGTCCATCAAAGAGGAAAGGAATGACTTTAAAATTTCCACAGCTGAGATTTTGAACAGTATACTTAATTCTGACAGCACTATGTCCTAAATTGAGGACTACTTCCAGTATTGTCATTTTCCTTCAATTAATCATCAACTTTTTTACTTGCAGGAGAATTGGAAGGATCTGGTGCCCGAGTCAGAAACCGACGTCCTGGAATGGGCTGCGTGTGTCAATCAAAATAAACTTGTTCTCTGTTATCTCCATGATGTTAAGGTATGTTAACTGTGACATTAACATTCTTAAGATATAATAAAGAAAAGCAACTGTATTTTTAAAAAAAGAGTCCACACCCCTAGACATGTATTAAAGATGTAGATTTAATAACATATTCAGCTAAATTGATAAAAGTAGGGGTATAAGTTGTATTTGTTACAGTGCAAAGTGGAAAAACTTGTCAGTTGTGTAAAAAAAATCTTGCCATCATTTAACTTTGTTGACTTTATTTCATGTCAATTTCATTAATGCGCAATAGAATGTGTGCTTGTTCTGTAAAACTTGGTTTCTGTGGTCTATAATGTGTGCAGTTGTTGTATAGCATTGATATGCTGCAGAGTGTAATAAATATATATAAGCAATGTCACTGAGTCATCAGTGTGTCTTCATCATATTTTCTGTCCGTCCTTATCATTGTTTTCCATAGTTACAATGTATGTTAAGGACATCTTGAACAAAGGATATTGTCCCTGTTTATAGTATTTCATGCAGAATTTCGGCAGTTACAATTGTGGCAATTACATTTTGAATTTGATTCCATAACCATGTCTTGTAGACAGTTAACCAGACTACTTTGATACTGCATATAATTCCAGTCCTTATTTTTCTCTCCTCACTGAACTGTTTTTCATTATACCTAGTTGAAGTTCTGTCAATTATTAGTGTGGAAATAAATTCTGATACCAGTCCTTGTGCACTAATTACAGCAGGGCTGCTAACTCTCACGCATTGAGAGTGAGACTCAAGCATTATGGCCCTCTCTCACGCAGTATTTTAAAAAACTTTTTCTACATTTCTATTCTCACACATTTGAAACCCTCAGCTATATCATTACCCATTCAGTGTGTTTCAACAGAAAATCGTTAAACAGTATTACCCTCTTAAGTATCCAGAATTCTGGAAAACCTTCCTGTACAAACAGACGGGATACGGTTTATTGATAAACCGTATCTGACCAAATACGGTTTGTCATAACCACCTTCCAGACGTGGTTATTGCCGTGTTAATCCGTTTAACTTTTCTGTAGAAACACACAGCGAAAAACGTATCGTGTCTGGCGGAAGTAGTGGTCACCGGTGCGTGTGAAAATACGTGCCTGTGACTGCATATTTTGGACCAGTTCATATACCACAATGCATTGCGAGGTCATAGGTTGAATTTCCCGATTTCCGATTGACGCGGTATTTGCAACACGGAATGGGAGCTAATCGGATTGTTTGCTCTGTAGAAACAGGTTGGTTTAATGGCGATACAGTTTTTCGATTCCGGAAAAGATAAACTGTTTTCCACTATTTTTCTGTAGAAACATGCCGTATGGGAGTCTTGCACAAATTGATTCACAGAGGATGGGCACTGTGTATTGCAGTATAGGTAGAATAAACACAACATGTGTTCATTTATCATTCATTCTACACAAATTTATGCAAATTTATCAAATTTCTGCATCATAAATATATCTGTCCATTTTTCTTCTCCAGAATGTTCTTCAACTTGGTGAGCTCAGCTCTGGTCAGGTGGTGACAACGTTCCCCCTAGATGTAGGCACCATCACAGGGTACTCAGGGAGGAAGAAAGACAATGCTGTAAGTCCTGGAGAAAGTGATACTAAAACAAGATTGGACATTGAACATATCATCGGCGTTCATCCGAACCGTCATATCAGTCGATTTTGGTCAAAATATCGATTTTGAGATTTTTGCAAAAAGTGAAAGTACAAGTCCTACTCTATACATGGTTAAATTTTTAGGCAGCCATTTATTTTATTTTTTGAGATATGTGGGGATTTTAAAGGCGATGCCATATAAATTTTTGATAAAATGCGCAAATCCCATTGGAAACGTGTGCTGTAGCACAGCAAACAACAACTGCACGCACTTAATATGCAAATACTCGGTCAACATACACGCTGCATTGACTTTGCACGTGAAAGAGAGATACAACGGTTTGCTTGATCGTGCGTATTGAAAATGCGGTCAGCGTTGTTGAACTCCCTATGGTGTTTTAGTACAGGGAAAATCTAAACGGCTCAAATCAAAATTACAAGCATGTAGCTCTTTTGCGATATTTTCTCTGATTCTTGGTTCTGTGTAAAAATACAGATATCAATGTTAAGCAATTGTCTTGGTACTTCCTACCATGTATATTTCTAGCAATGAACATCTTGTAATGCTTGGGACAAAAAGTGGCAATTATAGTAAACTTTGAAGTCGATTTTCTCTGAAATGAGTTTCGCACTGTCGTATCGCGATACAATGGTTCGGATGACTGCCAACGATATATGTTGACTAATGTGTAACCAGTCTTAAAAATTCATTAGAGAAATCAGCTCAAAAATATATATGGATATATTTGTAACCTATCTTGAAAGTTCATCAGAGAATCAGCAAAAATCACTCATACCCTTAAAATGTTATACTTTACCTCTCTCAAGACCAAAATTTATAGATAATTGAATAAGCAAATGATATTCATTGATAACTAAATAGATAAAAAATTAGTCAAAATAAGAAAAGAAAGTTAGTAGGTAAGTTGCAGGGCCCTCTGGGAGAACAGTGCTTGTCACTGAACAGGCTACCCTGAGTAAATAAGACTCTTTTATTATTATTACTATTATTATTATTATTATTATTATTATAGTAGTAGTAGTAGTAGTAGTAGTAGTAGTAGTAGTAGTAGTAGTAGTAGTAGTAGTAGTAGTAGTAGTAGCAGTAGTAGTAGTAGTAGTAGTAGTAGTAGTAGTAGTAGTATATTATTATTATTATTATTATTATTATTATTATTA
>JZLH01S0044756.1:108718-135184 GCA_001188425.1 Eucidaris tribuloides
CACAAAATAATCATTTTGAAATTCAATTTTTTCAGGGCGTCATTTTTAGACCTTATCAAAGACAATGGTAGCATGGGGAATCATGTAGCTCAGATTTTTTTAACTGTGGTAAATGTTAGCCAATACCTTTAACCCTAATTGGACATTTTTTGCGATAAAATTTTAACGCGAGAAGCTGTGGCCGCGATATTTCATGACTTTTTTCTTTGAAGTCTTGTGCATCTTTTAAGCCCAAATTTGCGACGCCCGGGTACCCGGTTCGCGAGTTATGCATAATTTTGCACCCGTGCGTCAGACCCAAAATTGCTCAAACACGTGATTTCATGTACAAAGTCAATGCAAATTGTGTTTTCAGCTAAAATTCATAAATGAGTGATTAATTTTGCTTTCATTGATACAATCACTTGATTTACTGCTATTTATGACCGAAATAATGTCGCCGACAATTTCCATTGAAAAAACAAAAAGTCGAAAAACAAGGAAATACATAAGAAATTCCAAAAACAATAAAATACATAAGAAAACATTTTGATACCGATTTTTTTTTAATGTTCCTCCAATCAGAATCTCGCAAAGAGTCTTAAAACAAAAAATGAGCACTTCAAGGGCTTTACTTAATGATTTACAGCCAAATTCTAATTTCATGCGTAAATTATCATAATTAATTAATTAAAAATAAATTTGACTCCAAAATACCCCAGTCTAGTTAGGGTTAAGGGGTAGGTTGAGGGCATATTATTCTTCATTGCTGAAAGGGCAAGGGAAAGTACTCCCACCAGCATCAATACTTTTAAAGGCAAATTTACTTTGAACTCTAAGCAAGAGCTTGATGAATTTTGTGCAGTAATGTGACAACAATACAGTGCAAAGGTCATATAATTACTGTGGAAGTTTCTTCAAGTTCTTGCACAAAAATCTATGTAATCTGCCTTCGAAGGGGACTGATGTTGGTGTATATTGTATAAGTACTATCTTGTGCCCTTTGAGCAATGACATTGCACCCAACTTGCCCTTCAACATCTTCAAGAAGCAATAGTTTTGAACTTTTGTTTTCTACATGGTTTAATGGAAAGTATTCTTGTGGTCTTAAACTTTTTGCTAATATTGGTAATTGATGTCATCCTCCCAGATACTCCCCGCTGCACAACATCAAGTGTCCGGATGACGACGGCGTCCAGTATCCCAGCATCCTACTGCTGACCGGTGACCATGACGACCGCGTCTCGCCCCTCCACTCACTGAAGTACATCGCCACCCTGCAGGAGAAGGTGGGCGTTGCCCCCAAACAGACCAACCCCCTCATGATCAGGATTGACACCAAGTCGGGGCACGGATTCGGAAAGCCGACAGAGAAAGTGGTAAGACAGCCCCTCCCTCCCCCCCCCCCCACACGGAGTAAATCTGCCAACTGTCTGTCTTCCTTAGCTTATGCCACGAGCTTATGCTGTAGCGTGTCATCCGCCATCCGGCATCTAATATCATTTCTTGTCCGATTTTAATTCTGTTTGCTTTATATGATAGGACTAGGTGAGGGATTTGAAACTTCTTCACAGAATTTCGGAACCCATTAAATATTCTAATTTATGCACATTTTTCACAAATCACAAAAAAATGCTTCTTTTCCTTCATTTGTCGACCGATTTTGAATTGTTTTTGTTTCATCTGGTAAAGCTACATCAGGTGCACTGAAACTTTGCCCAGAATTCTGTTATTTTGTCTGAAAAATTATTCATGCTAATTTATGCAAATATTTATTTGAAAATCATGAAAAAATGTTTTTCCATCATTTGTCAACTGATTTTGGAATTTTTGTGGTTCCATGTGGTAGGGCCACTTGAGGTACACTGAACTTCTGCACACAAATTTAAAATTTGTGATAATGATATTATTTATGCTAATTTATGCTAATTTAAGTGAAATGTATTCGAAAATCACAAAAAATTAAAATTGCGTGAATTTCTTAACCAGATGACGAATGAGCACCACATCATTGATGCATTAGTTTGGAGGTTGCTGAAGTGAAAAAGATGGACAGTCCGTTTTAGGGGGAATTGAAGTGTTGAAAAATGAAACCTGTCGCCACAAAATACACCATACTTTGAAAGAATGAGATACTCATTGTGTCATTATACATTCCTAAAGAAGAGACTGGTGGCTTTGAAATGGTGTATAATTTGTCTAGAATAGACAAAGGAAACCCATTTTAAACACCACTCAAAAGGTTGGACCGTTGCATAATCCATTATCAGAAAAGGGAGAAAAGTGACCCATAAAAATAGTGCTCATTCATATGAAACGTGAAGCCTTAGCAGTCATATTATAGAAAGCACAGTAAACCATGTCACGTACCAAACAAGTGATGATTGGGTGATGATCGTTTTTCGCTGTTACAGTCTTTGTCAATGAGAATTTCATGAAAGCAGCTTTCTTATGATGCCATAATTAAAGGCAAGATCCACCCTGACGTCAAGTTGGTTTTAATAAAAGCAGAACAATGAAAGAAACATATTAATGAAGGTTTGACAAAAATCCACCAAAGAATAAGAGAGTTATTAATTTCTAAACTTTTAAATTTGCGACGTCACATGCCAGCAGCGCCCCCATTGTCGTGTAATATAAATTCCATTAAGTGCCATTTTCTCAGAAAATTGAAAATGATGTTACCTGTGCATGCAATATATAATTAGAAACATTATTTCATACATGCTTCTATAAAAACAGCAACATTCAATTATCATGAACCAATAGAAAATGGCAATTTATTGAATTAATATTAAATGACATATGGGGAGGTCCTTGTATGTGATGTCACAAAATTAAAACTTCATAACTCTGCTATTCTTTGGTGGATTTTCACCAGACTTTTATTAAGTACGTTTCTCTCATTGTTCTCCTTTTATTGAAAACAACTTGATGTCAGGGTGGGCCTTGCCTTTAATGCAGGGGATTTGAAGATGTTGGATAACGACTGATTATATTTGGGTTATTTCATGGCGACACTTATGATGCAAAAATTGAAATCTGAAAATTTTTAAATCCTCCACAAAAATATGGTCAAGTTAATTTCAAGAAAAATCATACTTTGGAAACTTTTTTGGCTATGAAATGTTCAAAAAAATGGCGATGATAATGACTGTAAGATTTAACCCACTTTCTGGTAATTTTTCTCTTTCTTCTGTCCACAGATCGAGGAATACTCCGACATCTATTCCTTCATTGCAGCCGCTCTACAAACATCTTGGAGAGATTAGATACCTCAATTCCCCTGACCCCTTCTATCTCCAACCCCTCAACGTGCCCCACCCCTAACACTTGATCAAACTTAAAGGTAAATTGATTGGGGGTAGTCCACAACTTGGGCTATAACTATTCTAGAATGAAGTAAGCTATGCAATGATTCTTCTGTGAGAATCTTGTGTTTAAATTTTGACTCATTTCTTAAATAAAGTTGTCAATATCCCTTCTGGCAGGCAAATTTGTTGTGTAGCTTTCTATGGGATTTATTTTCTTGGGCCTCGAGAGAAATAAAATACTGTTATGTTCATACATGTAAACAAATTAAAAACGAATCCTTCCAGCTGGGAGATCCACTCCAGCGAGTGTATAGTTGGTATATGTTTCAACTCATTTGGTTTTTGAGGCATTTTCAAGTGTTCCCAATCATGTCATTTACCTTTAACAAGTCCTTGGAGATAAATTGCAGATGTACATTCAAAGGTTAATGACATGATTTGGAACACTTGAAAAATGCCTCAAGAACTAAATCAGTTGAAACGTATACCAAAATATAACCACCTGGAGTGGAACTCCCAGCTGGAAGGATTTCTTTACCTAAGGAGAATCAAGCATGAACATACCAGTATTGAATTTCTCTCAGGCCCCGATAGAAAAAGATCCCTTAGAAAGCTACACAATAGATCTGCCTGCCACAACGGATGTTGATGGTAGTTCTTTTAGAATGAGTCAACATTTGATCACAAGATTTTCACAGCAGATTCTTTGCATGGTTTACTTGATTCTAGAGTAGTTTCACCCTCAATTAAGGACTAACCCCAATCATGCTAATTACTTTTAACAAGTATCTTGCAGAGAGTTTGAAATACCAGTAAATCTGGTAAAGTCAAAGTCATTCACTATATATCATGCAAATTATGCACATTATGTTACATATCTGACCCAGAACCGTATTATTTACAGACACACTCTGTAAATAATAAGATCGTAATTGAAACAAAGTATTTTTTATTGTATTGTGGGGTCATACATTTCAAGTATTTTTTAAATTGAAGGGGTTATGGATAGTTATCGATTCAATATTTTCTCTGTAATGGATATTTCCTGTTGTTTGTTTGTTTAGTGTCTGGGGGATTATTGTGTCTTTAAGGATGGTTCGAGTTACTCTTTTTTTGTTAATTATGGTCATAGGCTGAAGAAATTATTGGTCCAAATTTGATGTGATTTCAATGTTACATTCTCTTCTGCTCTTCAGCTATATTCTTGCATAAAATGCTTACGTTCTCCTTTCCTTTTTTTCTGTTTTTTAGGGGTTTTTTGAGTGAGGTTGATGATTGTGTGTATGCTTATGTGTTATAATTTTTCCCTAGTACAAACAAAAACATAATAATTCCATAGATTTCTGTCCACAAACTGCGTGATCCTCAGGAAAGGTGGATATTTCACTGATACTTTTATTATTCAAGTGGCGATATAAATATAATGATATGGATAATGTCAAAGATAAGACAAAAATATGTCATTGAATCACACAATATATAATTGGTGCATGTACCTGTAATGTGGTGTACAATGGCATTTCATGACATATGTTTACAGGTGAGAAAATTGGTCAGTTATTTGAATAAATTTATAATGAAATTTAATGTCCAATGGTGATGAAATGAAATGAATTGTGACATGGCTTTGAAGGTTGCAGTATTAGTTATTTCACCCAAAATAATAGCCCTTTTCCACCTTTGCCACTTCAGTCTCCTTCCCAACAAATACAGACACACACACATACATACATACAGTTTGTCTAAAAAAAATATGCAAGGAAATTGCTTACATACAGTTTGTCTAAAAAAAATATGCAATGAAATTGCGTGATGCTTATATCAAAGTCATGGGCATAGTCTTAGCTTTCAAATGCCATTTGTTTTGTTCAATTTGCTTATTTTAATCTCAAAATATGTTTAGTTGACCACGAAGGGGCAAAATCAATTGTGCCACTTTTACCAGGAAAGAGGGCCCAATGCCACCATTGACTGTTGTAAAATTGGCACTATTGTGATTTCACCGTTTGGTTATTTACTAAATATTTATTTATCGTAAAAATGTGGCATGACTTGTAAACGTGATCAGTTTTTCAGTATTGCTTTTGTTTTGTATTATTGTCATTTATTAGGGGAGACAGATAATGTATTTTCTTCAAAGCTAGTAATTATATTACACCAGCCAAACATTTTTGTTATATATTTAATAAATTGTACATTCCATACGTTCAGTTGCTGTTATACCAAAGTAAATTGAATACACATACTACCGAGTCTTAACCCATTACATACTAAGTACGAGATATCTTGGGTTGGAGCCTATGGAAAATGTGTGTTATATCAAAATCAATTTATCTCCAATGGGTAACTTTACTATAAACTAATCATCCTAAATTGTTAGTCAGACTATTTTCAGTGTTGTTTGTTGTGTGGTGTGAGTAGTTGTAGAACTTCTAGTTTATGATATGATCGTGAAATAAGTACATGAAGTAAAGACATGTGGTATGTGTACGACATCATTACAAATATACCTGTTTTGATCTTTTGATCTTGCACTTCTACTTATTTCCACCCAGCTATTTATTCAGGACAGGGTGTTAAATATTAAACAGTTAAAAAACTGAGATATTTTGTATTACAGTATTGAAATGACATTGTAATTGTCAAATGCAATTCAGAAACGGTTTTAAGAAACTGTAACTCTTTGTAGCAATGGATTTGTATTTGTGAACGCATAACGTGCCTTCACGATAATAATTATAGACATGTATTTGTGATACAGTGTAATAAATCTTTCTATCTCTCATTAACACCGAGTATGAATGTCATTTCTTGGATTACTCTTTACATATACTTTTAGCTGTGATCTATTCTGCCCCCTCCTCCCCCCCCCCCCCCACCATGACAAAAGGGCATAACTGACATTTTTTTAAAAATGAGATATATAGTGTAGGGGACTGAGTACATCATGTTTAACATACAGAACAAAAAAAATATTAATTAGAAGTGTCCCTTTGTTTCATAATCTGCTTGTTAAAAGGACACTGAATAGGGCTTTACGTGTTGAACAAAATACATTTTGCTCAATATCTCCAAAACACCAAAATGTCAGTTATGCTGTTTTGTCAAGGGGGGGGGGGGGCAGATGGTCGGTGTCATTTGTCTCATGTGAGAAGGGGTGGGTAATAGAGAGCGAGGAGGTGTGACGTCAGACGGTTCGAAACACGTGGGACAATACCTACCATGTGATACGGTGATGCAAGTGCAAACTCTCCTATTCTGTTGAACAACTAGTCCAGGCTGCACCTGGTTCTGCCATTGTCCCCGTATATTTTTGAACCAGAGTGACGTCACATCGTAATCGTAACACTTCAGTCCTCTATAGTGGTGTGGTGGTGTGGTGGTGGGGATGATATTTGTGTGAGAGTAGTTGTAGTAATAATATGCATATCCAAGGGGTGTTAAAAACACCCCCTTTTTCTGAAAAACACCTCCCTTTTCTCTCAAAAAGGTGGGTGCTTTGGGGTGTTTTACACCCCATTACAAACAGAGTAAATGTTTTAGGGTAATGAGAATGATTGTGGGATGGTGTTTGGTTAGTAATTTGGCTGGCAGAATTGCTTTTCGTCTGTGTTGGCCCCCTGCCCCTACTTGTCAGATGCTGTTTGGCTAGTAATTGGCCGCAGATGAATGCCTCCCTTTGAAACATCCTGTATATGCCAATGGTGGTGATGAAGATGATGGAGATGGTGAATATTTTTATGAAGGTAGGTGTGGTGTTGAAAATTAAAATGTTGATGGTAAAATGGTTGTAGTTATTCGTGGTAGTAATGGTGATGTTGGTGATAGTGGTGATGGTGATGTGATGGTGGTAGTAATAATGGTGATAGCAATGGTGGTGTTGGTGATTTTGATGATGGTGATGGTGGTAGTACACAGTGGTAGTAATGGTGATGTAGGTGATTATGGTGTTGATTGTGGCAGTAGTAATGGCAGTTATTAGTGGTAGTAATGGTGATGGTGAAGATGGCAGTTATTGGTGGTAGTAATGGTGATGGTGAAGATGGCAGTTATTGGTGGTAGTAGTGGTGATGGTGAAGATGGTAGTAGTTATTGGTGGTAGTAATGGTAATGTTGGTGTTGATGATGATGGTGGTGGTTGTAATTGGTGGTAGTAAAGTTGATGTTGGTGATGGTGGTAGCTATTGGTGGTAGTGGTAGTTGGTGATGGTGGTAGCTATTGGTGGTAGTAATGGTGATGATGGTGATGATAATGTTGCTCATTATTGTATGCTGGTGATTTAAACGGTGGTGTACACTATAATTTGATTAAACTATCTTTGCACCTTTTCTGGTGATGGTGATGCTGGTAATTAGTGGTGGTGGTGGTGGTGATGATGATGATGATGATGATGATGATGATGATGATGATGATGATGATGATGATGATGATGATCGTGATGTTCATGACGGCGATGATTAATATTATAGTGATGATAATTATATTGATGTTAGCAAAAACTTCATACGAATAAATTAATGGATAGGATCAAATAATGGATAACATCAAATACCCTCGATAATTTACTCCACAGTACAAGGAATTCCTACATTAATACCGTCACACGATCGCCGCGCATAAAATTAAAAACCTCCATCGCACCATCTTCATTTCCTACCTCCCTCTCTCTCCTCCCTCGAGTCTTATAATCCCTCTTCTTTCTCCTCCATTAACTTCCGACTTGTTCAACGACGCGTATCATCATCGACATCTAACGATTACTGGTTGTCAATCCAGCGAAGCGTCAAATCTCTCCATTATTAAAACATTGGGAGGGGTAATCTGTACTTTCCCATATCATATACCATAGTTCTTTCTACTTCATATAGTAAGGTCGAATCGTCGAACTAACACGGTTGCTTCCAAACGTTATCCGGAAATGGGTGTTATACCGCCAAAACAACACTTCCCGCCTCTCCCTCGAATTCTGTTTTCAGGAATAACAGCCGTAAGGGAGGTAGGAGTAAATATACATCAGCACACTAGTACGAAACTCTGCGACCGTTTGGAGTTTTGTACATTCATACAGAGGTGACCCACATCCAGTACTATTTGGATGGGTCGGTATTCTCATGGAGGTAGAAGAGTCTCTCTTCTACCTCCAAGGTATTCTCTACCTCCATCGATTCCAATTTCTTTTTGATATTTTTTTATAGTTTGCTTTAATATACCAAGCCTGTTCGTCTCTGCTCAACTTGGAATTAATATAAGAATTGTTAGTCATTGTCACTAGGAGAATACAGCGATAGGTGTTTGAAAAAACAACAACAGACAAACACAAGCAAACAATAATTAATACAAACACCGGCGTGATGGCGTATGGTTAGAGCGTCCGCCTCACGTCCGGAAGGTTGCCGTTTCAAGCCTCAGCCGGGTCATACCGAAGACTTTAAAAAAAAATGGTACCTTCTGCTTTCTAGCCAGGCGCTCGGCATTCTAGAACAGAGAAGGGTAATAATAATATTAATGTTATGCAGGGCCGCTGGTAGAGTAGTCTAAGTGACTGAAGTGGCTACCCTGGGTAAATAAGGGGTTATTATTATTATTATTATTATTATTATTATTATTATTATTATTATTATTATTATTATTCATTCTTATTATTATTATTGTTGTGTTGTACCACGTCCGAAAGTAAAGTGAAAGCCAACTTGGCGGCTGTGGGAAACAAAATCATGTTAGTTTTCACCATTGTGTGATATCATTTTTACTCATCTTTTATAGCTTTCTCGAGCCTTGTAAAAACGCTGAAAATGCTCCAGTAAACATATCAACACTACAGGAGGAAGTTTGTCATCTATTTTTATGTGGCTTTAGACTATTTGAATGAGATTCGTGTTTCATAAATTGTACTCCTTTTTATGTTATCCGTCTAAACATGAACGTAAACAGTATTTATCATGTATATATACTGTCGATATGTGAATCTTTTTTTTAGCAGAAAGGTGTTGTTGGGCTATGCCATGTAATTTCTTAGATCTCTATATATCACTGACATCATTTGCAAAACTAACTTCCTTGATAAATCAGTTTAGCAGTTTCCAATGCAACGATAACGAATGTCGTAATAAATGAACTTTCACCTGAAGCACCACAGGATCGAAGGTAAACATTACCCGTACATGACACTCTTTGTACCTTTAAAGCTAACTGCCCTCGGGTTTCTTTGTTTCTTTCAGGGATAATTATTCTTTGGCGTACATACGACTCGCAAAAATACCTACACATGGTGTGATTTGAACTTAACGAGCAACCGTAGATATGAAATCACATACACACTTACCTGGGTTTTTTGAATCTTGACGAAGTATTGTAAAAGGCTATACCTTCCTATGATAATGCATGGTCACGGTTGTACGTTTAAGTATAACAAGTAGTAGTAGTCAGTAGTATAGTAGTAGTAGTAGTATGTAAGTAGTATAGTAGTAGTAGTAGTACGTAGTATAGGTGTAACAGGCTGCAGCCAGCAGTAGTTGAAGTGTATAGAGTCACAGTGCCAATTACAAGAAGTATTAGAAGTGGTTGTACGAGGTAGGGAGTAGTTAGTATGTAGTAGATAGTAGTAGTAGTATGATAGTGGTGGTGCGAAGAGTACTAGTAAGTAGTAGTAGTAGTAGCTATAGTATGTAGTAGTAGTAGGAGGAGGAGGAGGAGGAGGAGGAGCGAGGAGGAGTAGGAGTCAGTAGGAGGAGTAGGAGATATTTTGTAGTAAGTAGTATAGTAGTAGGAGTAGTATAGGAGTAGTAGGAGTAGTAGGAGTCAGGAGTAGTAGGAGTAGTAGTAGTAGTAGAGTGTAGTAGAGGAGGTATTGGTGATGGAGTGGCTGGTAGTAAGGTACGTGTTGGCCTACCAGTAGTAATAAAAATATTTACAGGGCTTGCCTGTAAAAATCAATCATATAGCCGCAAAAAATTTGTATGGCTTAATTAGTTGGGTAACAGGGGTCATGTTCAAATTGAGAGAGTAACAACAGTGACTAATTACATTCAATTAACAAGCCCCATTCGTAAATGCCCGACACATAATTCAGCGTATTCCACGTCCGCATCTACCCGCAGATATTTTCAGAAAGTACATCATATTCTCGAAATTTTTAATGGGAGGGAGGAAGGCACCCAACTAACAGGCATTAGTTAAGAAAAACATTTGAGTTCTTGCCACCAATCCGATCGGCCAACGTTTACCATTGCTTAAACTGACCAGCATGACCGATGCATGCCTCCGACGTGTGTTAGTCCACGCCGCAGTAAGTATGCACTGTTGAATCGATAAGCTCCTCCCCCCCTATGACTGTTGCTGCAAGTTTTATGTTAAGACAAGGCTTCGCAAAGACATAAAAAAAACCACAAATTAACTAATTTATAGGCCTTGCTAAAGTGTGAGTGTCACACAATAGGCCCTGTATTTAGGCTGTATTTATCACCATAATACCATATTCTCACATACTCTCAATGCTCTTTATTCTAACTTATGCCTGTTAGTTGCTGGTGCCTTCTCCCTTTAACGATCAAAATGTATCTACCCGCCGATATAATATTCCTGCAGCATCGATCTTAATTCGAGACGATAGTAATAGGCCTGTTATCGTATCGGATTACCGTGTTGATTTTCATCTTTTTAGCATAACGCGATATCCGAGCCGACCTGGGCGCCTGGGGACTTGGGCATGCTATGCACCTCTTTGGTAAAGTACACAGTATCTCCTCGTCGTGTCGTGTTCAGCCGCCAGTACCCAGTCACTTGGGAACGCCCACAGTGTGTTTCGTCGGTTGATTGACAGGTTGTCCATCACATGATTCGATGGATTAAAGGTGGAGTCGGCATTTTTCGATCAATCATCTGTAAATAAAAAAATATCCCCTCACCTTGCCAAAAGTATTGCAACATACACTGTAACGTGACCATTTTTAATTGTATTGGTCTTTCTATAATGATGTCCTAATGAAGTTTTTATTGGAAAATAATAAATTATTTGATAGGCCTATAAAGTCAATGGATATTCTTTCTCCTTTCTTCTCCAAGGTGGAGAGATTATCTAATGCAGGCGCACCCACTGGAGAGGGGCTGGAAAACAAAATTTAATATTTTCCACCTTCCTATATGGATGGGGTGTTTAATTCACCGTAGCATCGTAATTCGTTTTCATATTTCCCTGTTAAACGGTTCCAACAAAATAAAAATGTCAGTATGTTACTCTGAAGCGATCTCAAAAAGAAGACCACACCCATCGAAGAAAAAAGCGCCTCCTATCTTCATAAGATAGTGGTCAGGAGGATATGGCTACTAATTAAAGATGGCGGCCTCCGTCCGCATCAATATATACAATGTAAAGAAAAGTCACATGACAGTAAATTTTAGGATGTTTGCGATAGTAAGCCGCCTTTAGAATTGAGAAAGAATAAGAAATTATAACTTGAACAGGTCTTGTCTAAAATATGGGGCATACCCTCTTTACCACTGTCTTATGAAGATAGCAGGCGCTTTCTCGCTGGGTGTAGTCTTCTTTCTGAGACCGCTTCAGAGTAACATATTGACATTTTTTGTTTGTCGAAAGTCTTTCCAAACCATTAAAGGTATTGGCTAACATTTACCACAGTTAAAAAAATCTGAGCTACATGATTCCCCATGCTACCAGTGTCTTTGATAAGGTCTAAAAATGACGCCCTGAATAAATTGTATTTCAAAATGATTATTTAGTGCTTTAAAAAAGTGAAAATCGTAAGTTGATCGGATTCACCTGCACCTAGGTTAATAAAACTCGCCCGAGTTTTATTGTTTATTCATGTATAACTTGCCATTGGCAGTGTAACTTTCCAAACTTTTGTATTCTAGGGTGTTTATTTGTCCATTTGAACACTACTATGTAGCTCAGATATCAAAGTTTGACAATTTTTTAAATTGAAGCTCCACAATGTTAGCCTATCACTTTAAAACCGTTTCACGGGAAATATGATACCAAACTATGATGCTATATAAATGATGAAATAAACACCCCACCTCTACATGGAGGCGAGAAAAAAATGTCAGAAAATACGCACGGAACGCACGACTATATTGAGAATTTGAATGAATATTTTTTTTGCAAAGACATAAAATCTAAAATGTTTTGATTTACGTTTTCGTAAATTCAATGATATACACGTAGTCAGTTAGTCATATAATCGTATATAGATAGTTGTAGCGTTGATCAAGCTACAAAACTTGAATAATCTAAAACTTATTATTGCGTCATTTCATCCTCGAGAATATATATTTAAAGCACGTTACACACGAACATTTCTTTTTCTTTTCTTTTCCTTCTTTTTTCCAAAAGTGTTACTTAAGTTCACCTGGTCGCATGTACTGTGCAGGTGGATTACTCGACAATAATACATGCTATTCAATCAAACAGCCACGGCTACACAGACGTAAGTCTAGACTTATTTGTACAGTGGAGTTGTATTTGTATTTTTTTCTTTTGTACCTTGACTAAATCTCTCAACACGATTCAATAACTGTTATTCGACGCGAATTACATCAAGGTAAAAATATTCTTGAGTAACTCCGCAGCTCTCCGGGTATTTGAATCATGTTCTTACGAAATGTAACATCACTACCGTTGCGATGAATACCAAAAGTTCTCTGCTCTATCATGTCTTGATATATTAGGTTTGCTATATATGTGGGCAGATTAATATTACCAGCTGCAGAATGGTGATGTCAGTTTTGAAGAAAGAAAGTTTAAAGAAATATGTGGGGGAAAGTAGATCATGGGATCTTATAACGGCCGCTCACTAACAAGTTTTCAATGACAACGAAATTCAAATGAAAATTCCGTGTTCATACAATACAAGCAAGATGATCAAGTGAAGTTACAATTTCGCTGAAGGCGATTGATGGTCGTGCTAAAGTGCAAATGTAGTGATGAGCGAAATCAGCGAATATCGGTGTACGTGTGGAATTGTGTGTACGTTTGACTTTAAAAGTAATAAATTGTCTGTTTGTGTTGTGTAAGAAATTGTAATATGGTACTGGTGACAGAGGGGATGATCGGGAAGTTGCTCCAAAATTCATGTTGAACTAAGGGGGCGTTTGTGGTGTTGAAACACCCCACTTTTGCAAAAGGGAGTTTTTAACATCCTCTGTCTTTCTAAAAGAAAAATGGGGTAATGATAATAAAATAAGAACAGCGCGATTGCTAACTTTTTTTTCTTGCTTGTCGATTTGCACTTTTTCTTGTAGACTTACTTTTGCTTGTCATATCAATGTGCGCCAGCATGCAGGGATGGTACCGGTCGATCCGGGGGGGGGGCGGGAGGGGGGTAGTCGCCTTCTGAAAATATTGGTGCAAACACGTCGATTCACGCCCCAGTATATAGTTTTGACAACTTGAAAAAAATGTGTAACGTCATACAAGAATATATTACAAAAGCAGTGGAAGGCACTCCAAAACCATTAAATTTAACATAAAAATACTACTAAATTTCCAATATTGCGCGCAATGTTTTATCTTGCAATTTTGCACCCGAAGCGCGTCGAAAATTTTGACCTTTTTTTTTATTTTGCCCTAAATCCCTCCTTCCGAAAAATGGATCGCCGTCCCTGCCAGCATGGGGCAGGTTTCATTTGGATTTGATGACCACTTTTGCACCATTGAACACCCCCTTTAAAAAAGTCATGTGTACGCCTATCAACATGGTATTCTGCAAAATGTTGTTGAGATTCGTTTTTATTGAAAAACTAAAAAAAAAAAAACTACAAAATCGTACGTTCGCGGATCGTACGTTGAAACAAATAACAAAAAAAAAATATGGGACTCTGTCTGTCTTTGCAAAATAAAACATTTGTTCACCAAGCAACTGCTGTTGTTGTTTTTTTTCCATAAACTCCGTTTATACTAAAGGTTGAAGCTCCAAATACGCTCATTTTCATTCCACCCTAGTATCTGGTGAGCTCATTAGTAAAAAAGAAAAAAAAGATACCTTAGTTTATTTTTGGATCTGTAATACTCAAGGTAACAATGACCACAATTTGAAAAAAAAAAATAGCCGTATAATTTTCCATGTTGTAAGTATCTTTGATAAGGTCTAAAAATGAAGCCCTGAAAAATAGTATTTCAGAATGATTATTTAGTGCTTAAACAAAGTGAAAATCTACGAGTACTCAGGTTATGCCCATTTCCTCTCATAGACTTACTTTATGTAGATCTAGGCTATTTTGTACTCCTCCGCAGTGGAAATTCGTGGGTGACGTTCATTCATGCATATCTCACAAGTGGCAGCATAACTTTCCAAACTTTTGTATTCTAGGGTGTTTATTTGTCCATTTAAGCACTACCATGTAGCTTAGATATCATAGTTTGACATTTGTTTTTTCAATTGAAGCTCCACAATGTTAGCCTATATGTTGCAACTAATTAAAAAAAAGATGATACTCTGTCTCTCAAAAATAAAAAGAAATTAAAAGATTTGTTCACCAGACAATTGCTTTTTCTGTAAACTCTGTTTATACCAAAAGTTAAAGCTTCTTGTATCAAATACGATCACTCTGATTTCAGTGTCTGGTGAAGTCATTAGTAAAAAAAAAATAATAATAAAATTATAAATACTTGAGTCTATTTTTCGATCTTAAAAAATATGACTGCAGTTAACAGCCTTGACCACACACCTTTTTAGATTGAATAAACGTGGGCATGCATCATTTATTGCGATTATTAATTCTTATTTCTACTAACCGCTCCGTTGTAAAAGAAATTAGCGAGTGTTTGCCTAAAGCTTACACACACCTGACAAAATAGTTTATTGGACCATTTCGGTCTATCATCATGAAATATCAACAATTGTACACTTACAATGCTAAACCCAACAATTGTGTGCATTTTATTGCCTTGTGTAACCAGCTAAGTTCTTTTGACCATTGCATACCACACATGAGTTGTGTGAATAGAGGTTTTTAGTTGCTGAACGAATTTTTGACCCAGATATATGAATGCGAACGCATTTTCAATGATTTGACAGAAAAATTGTATTTCTATGCGCGTCTGAAGGTGAAGAATTTGTACTGGACTGTCTAGGGGTATATGGTTTGCCTCAAATGAACAAAATATATCGAAGCAGAAATAACTCATAAACATAAATTTAAAGTGGCAATGTTAATATGAATATTTTACGCGCGGAGTGTAAATGCATGATAATGGAATGGGCATCTTTAACGTTTTGAGGTGTAGACTGGATTGGATCCAGAATTAATTTGTTTAAAAGGAGGTCCGATTTTGCAAGGCTTACGGTCTAATAAAACGAAGAGAAAAAAGAAAAAACAGAAGATAATTGCGATGAAAAATTGTTTGATATACTTTTATTGGTAACAATAGGGGTCGCTGCTGCTACTCTTATACATTTTATTGATTAAGAAATATGAAAATGTATTTTTTCGAACAAAAAATATGAATAAAATAGCATAAAGTATTGTCAGCAAAGTACGGCATTATATACAGTAATTACAGAAATTATTACAATGTTTTATCAAAAACTAACACATTACGTAATATCGCGTGTTAAAGAACCTGTCTATAGCAACCACCTGTCTAAAAAGGCCACATTTTGTTTCCCTTGGGTGGCCACCATATAGACAGGTTTGTTCTTAAAATTTGGACCAAAGTCACCAAACAAGGAAACCCTATTCCTATTCTGCTACTTGGATGGGTACACAGATGGAATGGCGAAAATATTCTGGAATGACTATGAGAAACATAATACTTAAAATAAATCAAGGTACATAATTCAGGAAATGCGCCTTTATGTCCTTGTTTTGTTACAATATTTCCGTTTGGGGAGCCTTGAATGTTTATAAATAAATTTATACGGTATCCAATATACATGCAAAGCTGTTAAGATGGGTTCCGATATGTTGTGTGCGATTCAACAAATTTAAATCCATTTGGTCTGTGTAGTTGAAATACTGTAGAAACAATGGCGTAATAAGTCAAATCTTTTGGGGGTCAGAAACGAATGTGGCAAATCGTTTGGGGATCAGAAACGTGGGGGTCAAGCGCACCCCAACCCCCAACCCCAATCTGACGCTAGTGTGTGGGCTATAAGGGCAAATTAGGCTAATTCCAATATTGTTTGGCTTGATGTCCGTACAAAATTTGGAGAGCAGAAGTTAACAGTCACAGTAACTGAATAAATCAGATTTAAACATCATTTGAGAAACAGAATACATTTAAATGAAAAAAATGGAAGAAATACGTTCTTGATGCGTCTGGATATCAAAGTCTACATCTACCCACATTGTACTGAGAGCGATGGTAATGCTGTGAACTTGCCTTATTTCACACAAACAGTCAAGGCTGCCACTCGTAGAGGAAAATCCCTACCGTAGGGAATTTTAGACAACCGTAGGGTGTAGGGAATCCCTACGGGTAAAAATGACCTTCCGTAGGGGAAAGTATTGATTTTTGATGATTTGTAGGGGGTTTCGACAATTTTCAAAAAAATATCCTGAAATCCATTCCTACGACCTCCCATATTCGTCTGTAGACATTATTTGGGTAAATCTATTGTCCAAGTTGGTCACCATATCGTATAATTACGAAAACCGTAACGTGCGCATGCTGCAGTATCGAGGTGATTACAATGTCAATTTTCTCAATTAAAATAAATCTCTTGCATTTACTAAGGTTATTTTGTAGGGGAAAACGTACCATCGTAGTAGAAAAGTGGATTTTTGTAGGGGAAAAATTAGCCTATTGCGGCGTAGGGGAAAATCAGTGTCCGCAGGGGAAAATACGCATGCGGCGTAGGGGAAAATTAAAATTTTGAGTGGCAGCCCTGCATGCATACAGTAGCTTGTCGAGTGAGTAGGAATGAAGTTGTGTTTCGAGATACACACAATGCACCATCTCGTTGTAGTAAACCGCTGATATGGATAATGTGGAGAGGAGGAACTATCCCACAACGCCTGTCATCTTTGCATCTATTAGTTTTACGGTAAGTGGATAATCATTTTCTTACGTCTACTTTACTTAGGTAGGTTGCAATATGATGTACTCTACCTGTATAGAGCTATAGATAGATAGATAGATAGATAGATAGATAGATAGATAGATAGATAGATAGATAGATAGATAGATAGATAGATAGATAGATGAATAGATAGATAGATAGATAGACAATAGATAGAGAGATAGAGATAGAGAGATAGATAGATAGATGGATAGATAGATAGATAGATAGATAGATAGATAGATAGATAGATAGATAGATAGATAGATAGATGAATAGATAGATAGATAGATAGACAAATAGATAGAGAGATAGAGATAGAGAGATAGATAGATAGATGGATAGATAGATAGATAGATAGATAGATAGATAGATAGATAGATAGATAGATAGATAGATAGATAGATAGATAGACAGATAGATAGATGGATGGATAGATATAGATAGATATATAGATAGCTAGATAGATAGGCGGTTGGATAAAACGTTATACGGGACGAGGGTTTGTGTATATATTAAATATATTTAAATATTGCATGCATATCTGCAATAAAATATGACGTATCCATTCAAAGAAATTCGCCAAATTATACATGTACAATTTATACTCATTACATGACGCAAATGGAAATTGTTAAAAAACTGCTTCGAACGGACGGATTTTTCAGTCTATATTACGCGGTGTTTCACTACAGTAGTAGTCCATTTTTAGTAGCTCGATAATGATGTATACAAATTACGAAACTCGACAGATTTAATTTGGAGAATTCCGATATACTTGAATATACAGGAAGCATTTGGACACGCCCCCTCCCCTCCCCCTCCCCCTCCCCCTTTACCACGCCGGTAGGGCGAGGATTTCAATTTCCACTCACTGTCTTCGGGTGTTGTTTCTGAAAGCACCCGCAAGCGCGGGCTAAAAGGGTGATGAACTTCGATTTAAAGTATCTGTGTGCTGACTAACGGACGTTTCTCATTTCTTTCAAAACATCATCGCGGCGTCTAATTGATGGAAAATACGAGACTGTCTTTCGACCACACAGATATTTTTTGAACAAAATCTATATAGATCCACGAATCTTTCGTGACGTCATTCCCGGTAAAAGTGATAATGAGTTACGGTGACGGTGACAAAATGATACAATGTTGATGTACACGGCATCGGCGCTATATGTCAGTCCCAATTTAAAACGCATGCATTCACATTTCATCTGCAAATGCGCGCCTTACATTAGGATTTCTTTGAATGTGATTTGCCATTGTAGTTTGACAGTCGTCGAAGATTTAGTGCACGACCATTTTGAGTATTGATTGCTTAAAGAGCAAAGTTACAAGAATTCTTGACTCAACAATTTTGAAATAATTCAGGGAATCGCGTACTTTTTAAAACTTTCGAACAACATGAACAAGAGAACAAATTATCTGGTGTGCATTGATCCCAAATCCAGTCTAAATATGGGTTTGTATGCCATTTTACAAAGAAACTGTACATAGATTGGACAAAGATTGAACATAGCTGTTTTCTTTGAAATGGGTGATCATGTTTTCTTCGGATGATGTGATAATAGTTCGTGACCCAATCAGTACAATTTTAAAGGCATCATATAACAATGTTTCCGGTTAAAAAAAAATCTGAGCTTCATGATTCCTCATGCTACCAGTGTCTCTGATAAGGCCTAAAAATGAAGCCCTGAAAAAAAATGCAGATCAAAACGATCATTAAAGGCAAGGTTCACCCTGACATCAAGTTGGTTTTAATAAAAGCATATATAACAATGAGAGAAACATTTTAATGAAAGTTTGGCGAAATCCACCAAAGAAGAGCGGAGTTATGAGGTTTCAAAGTTTTAAATTTGTGACGTCACATGCGAACAGCTCCCAATATATCATGTAATATAAATTCCATAGATTGCCATTTTTTAATGGTTCATGATCTTGAATGGGTTTTTTTTTCATAGAAGCATGTATGAATCATGGTTTCTGATTAATATATTGATGCACAGGTAAAATCATTTTCAAATTTCTTGAGAAAACGGCACTTTTAAAATTTATATCAAGACATAGTGGGCAGGCATGCTCGCATGTGACGTCACAAATTTAAAACTTGAAAGCCTCATGACTCTTATTCTTTGTGTGATTTTCGACAACTTTATTAATATTGTTTCTCTCTTTGGCTCTGGCTATTATTAAAACAAACCGTTGATGCTCAGGTAACCTTGCCGATTAAATGCATTTAAAAAGGCAAAAAAAATTGAACAAAACCATTACAGTTCCCCACTAGAATGCTTTGTGGGCAGAAATTTTTCATCAAAGGCTGAGAAATGATTCATCGGCCGATTGTTTATGTACATATTTTTACTAGATGACAGCATACTTTCAACTTTGGTTCTAGGTGTTTATTTGTACCATTTCAAATAACTGTGAGATATGTCAGATAGCAAAGATTTGACATTTTTATTAAAATGGGGTTCCAATGTTAGTGTCTTTAAGAATAAATTGACAGAGAAAGTATTTGCGAAGCTTTTTTACCCTGTCATGCCTATATTCTCTTGCCTTTTATTGTCATTTGGTTGCTCCCTGTTTTGATGGTTACATGTATTTTAGAACCACGGTGGGTGGAGGGCAAATGCCTACGAAATTTTCACACCCCTCACGCTACCTTCTGCTTTAATCAATTGAGTAACAAAAAGTCCTCGTAGCACCCTATAAGCAATGCCCTACTGACGCAAACTGAGCGGAGGTCCTGAACAGTCACTTGGCCCTAGTATAAGTATTTCATTTCCTTATTATCTACCGATGCACCGTCTTAAATGTCTACCCCCCCCCCCCCACACACCACACAACTTCTCGAAAGTACATGTAGACCCGCTGGGCGTCACCGGTTTTAGGTCAGCTGCCACGTGCATACAGTGTATCTAGCAGTTACACGACATGCGGTAATTTCACATACATCGATCATTCTGACGACTGTCATGCTCTGGCCAAATTATCGTCATATTTTTTTTGTGTCTTTCATTATTGATCGTCGGACTATTAAAGGGGATATGAAACCCAGACATCCTTACTGAATTCAGAGGTACAGAACAATACAAGATGGAAAATAGTGAAAGTTTTGAGCAAATTTGGTTGAACGGTTCAAGAGTTATGATTGTTCAAAGTTTATTTAATCTTGTTATGGAGGATCCTTCAATTGGCAAATCTACCCACTTTTCAGATGAAAGTGTGGAGAACTTCCCATTGGATTTGTATACAAATTTTCTAAAAAGTATCTAAATTCTTTCAGAAAAACATGCAGAATCATTTTTGCTAGGACATATTGCTCAAACAGCAAGAGCAAATCAGATATTTGATAAAAAGTGAGAATAAGTGAAAATTTGTGTAAAAAACATGGAGAGTTCTCCACACTTTCATCTAAAACACTGGTAGAGTTGCCATTTAACAATCCTCCATACAAGGATCAATTAATCTTTGAACAACATAACTCGCGAACCGTTCAACCAAATTTTGTTCAAACTTTCACTAATTTCTTCTTGTATTGTTCTGTATATAATCTCTGAATGCGGAATGTGTCTGAGTTTCATTCCACTTTAATGAGCTATATCTTGTCGGCATATGAGCAGCAGCCAGAGACAACCTCACACCCCAAAATACATTTTTGATTTAGTGCATTTTACGGAAGTCATCCGCGTCAGGGATGTATCCGGGATTTTTTGGGGGAGGGGGGGGGAGGGTGTGATCATACAATTTTTAACATCACACAACAAATGTGTCGAGATATCATTCTGGGTGGGTCGTGATTATGATTTTTGGGGCTCTTTTGTAAGGAAAATAATGAAAAGGCCTTTGAAAAAATGTCTTTGGAAAAAATGTCTATGGAAAAAATGTGGATCCTTGATTTTCTCTTTTGGGGGGGGGGGGTCGTACAACCCTCCCGACCCCGCCCCCCCCCCCTTCCATAAACCTTCGGCAGTATATCGACTTATGATATACTGTGTATTATGGAATATTCCATTTCTGATATAAATTCTTCACAGGTCGTACGTGATTTCTCAAGACTCTAATACGTTTTGCCCCCCCCCGCCCCCCCGAATTACATGTAGCAATTCATTTGTAAATACAGTCGCAATGGGTCATTTAGTTATGATCATCGATACACGCTTCTAAAATCAGATAAAGCTAAGGAGACATCACCAGCCTGTGCAAACGTAATGGCAAAAAGTTCCTCCGATTGTTCATAGACGATTGGCCTAGAAATGCAATCGAGATATACCAACATGATGACTTAACTACAGTGCAAATGAATTCCAGACAATTTAATTTCTGTAAATTAGCCTTCTTCACTTCCTAATTAATTATGTTCAAATCAATGACACTACATTAACTAATCAAACGAAATAAAATTTAATGTTCGGTATCTTTTTATCCTTAAAGGATTAGACGATGTCCTTGTTTTCAAGATCGGGATGGTTTCGCTGCTTCCAAAACCCATTACTCCGACAAGCATGTGTAATGAAGTGAGATAATGTAGTTACTGCTTCATCTGCGGCTAGCTCAATTATTCGAATTTTAATCGAAGAACGCGAGGTCAATATAGTTGTACTATATTGACCGACTGCTAATTTCTGAGAGGATAGAATACTCATTACAATTCTTAAATCTTTGTCATCCACTCTGCTTGAAATAATGCATCTCATTTTCGAACTCTACACGACAAAAAAAAAAACCTCTTCCTCATCCCTCAATGTTTTTGTTTTTTTTTTTTTACAATTTTTTTTTCTCAGCATTAGCTCTGCCCTCAAAACGTGTCGTTCACTACCAACTGTTCCCCTGTTTGCATTCGTAAGGTCATACAAAGAAAAAATAATGCGGGGTTCTATATAGACCACAAAGGGAGTTTTGCAATTATCTAAAATTTGTTTATGCAAATTTTATCCTTTTTGAAATAGATGTTTATAATCGATTGTTTGTTCGTTTACTTAATTCATTAATTGATTGATTGATTGATTGATTGATTGATTGATTGATTCATTCATTCATTCATTCATTCATTCATTCATTCATTCATTCATTCATTCATTCATACATTCATTCATTCTTTCATTCATTCATTCATTCATTCATTCATTCAGTCAGTCAGTCAGTCAGTCAGTCAGTCAGTCAGTCAGTCAGTAGTCATTATTTCACATTTGTTTTATTTTGGGGTTTGGGGTGTTTCCCCACTGCAGTGGTCATAGGTCAACTAAATTAAGACACTAACGCAGAATTGACCGTTTTTCATCTTTAAAGTTATTGAAAAGTGTCATTTTCTGCCTTATATTTACGTGCTCACTTCATTGATGACTGACGGATCATTAACATTTTCACACAGAAGTATAGTCAATGGCCTGCAGAAACACTCCTGCCAAATTATTCTGCTTCAAAAACCATTTCGTAAAAGTTTATGGATTTCAAAAGCGGGGAACTTAAATTTTTGTGTAATTGTTTATTTTTCTTTCTTTCTTATCTATCATTCTTTCTATCTTTTGCCTATCTATTTTCTTTCTATCTCTCTTTGCTTTCTATCTCTTTATCTATCTTTTTTATTTCTTGCAGTTATCTTTCTATCTGTCCTTTTCTTCTGTTTCTTTTGTTTCTATCTTTCTTCGATTTTCCATCTATCTTTCTTTAATCTTTCTTTCTCTCTTTCTATCCTATTTTCTATCCGTCTTTTATATATCTTTCATTATTTTCTATCAGTCTTGTCTATTGTCTATCTTTTCTTTCTATCCATCCTGGCCATCGTTTTATCTGTCTTATTTCTATCTTGTTTTCTGTTCTTTCCTATCTTTCTATCTATCTTTATAATATTCTGTTTTCTTATCCTATCTTTTCTATCATAATTTCTACTTTCTTTATATCTATCTTTCTTTATATAATCTTTAATATCTGTCTTTTTACCTATCTTTCTGATCTTATATTAACTTATTTACTGTGCTTTTATCCTTCTATCATTCTTTCCAATATGTCTTTGTATCTGTCTATCTGTCTTTTTATCGTTCTTTCTTTCTATTCTATATTTCTTCCTACTTATCCTTCTATCTTTCTTTCATCTATCTTGTCTATCTATCTTTCTATATACCTATCTTTCTATGTCGTTTATATCTAGCTCATTGTACAGCGTGTGTGTGTGCGTGTTTGTGTGTGCTGCGTGCGTGTGTGTTTGTTGTTTGTTTGTGTGTGTTGTGTGTGTGTGTGTGTGCAGGCGCCGGAACGGCGGGGTCAGAGGGGTGCAGTTGCCCCCCCAATAAAATTTTGGGGCGGGCAAAACGAGTTTTCTGCCCGCCAATCGTGCCCTGAAAGGTAAAAACTAATTTAATCAATTGACAGTATTTAAAGCCAAATATGAGCAATAAGGCAATTTTCTTGTATAAAAACTTGTCAATTTTCATAACTGGAAAACACTGAAAAAAATCGCAAAATTTTTCTGCCCCTGACGGCGGGCACTTACACTTTTCTAAGTAAATTTAGTGTATACAAGGGTTGCCTGGAAGCGCGGGGGGGGGTTATTGTCAGAGGCGGCCTTGCCCCCCCCCCCCAAAAAAAAAGATCTATTTTTGGAGGGTGTGGGCAAAGCAAGTTTTTTGCCCCCCCATGCTGTACCCTGAAAGCGTAAAAAAACTAATTAATCAATTACAGTATTAAAGTCCAAATAAGCAATAGGAAGGCAATTCTCTTGGTATTAAAAATTCGTCAATTTCACAATCTGAGAAAATTGCAAAATTTTCAACCCTAACGGGCACTTACCCTTTTTAAGTAAATTTCAGTGTGGCCTCTCGTCTTCGACGAGTGTGCCGCGTTGTGAAGCCATACCGTTAGTAAACCTTTTTCAGTTTTCCCTTTCTTCTACGTTTTCTACCAATACATGTATAAGAATATTTTCATGTTTCATGTTTATAATTATGTTCTGAAAGGATGTGATTTTTGTTATTCTAGATATTAGCGTAATACAAAAATTAATAGATCAGACGTGAAAATCTGTATACAATGTAAATCGCTCTCTCAGCTTTGCTCGAAATTTGTAAAATGAATAGTTTTCATTAAGTTAATATTGTTTATTCCCTTGAAATTTGTTTTAAATGCTTCTATAAACCGCGACTGCCCTCACTTCTTATATGGAAAGTCCCTATTCTATAAATATACGCTTTAGAATATGTGTTAACATGCCTAGCAATCACTGTCATTTTCTATGTATATTTTGACAAATTTCCTGCCGTGGAGGGGTATAGCCTCCACACCCTCCCCCGCGTCGGGTGATTCGCTCTCTCGGCAATGTCTACCCAGATCTCAGTTGAAAATATGGTATTCACCATGCCTAGAATAAAATGTCTTTGCTATAATGCGTATTTTCAAAAAGGTTCTTTTGGGGATCGATACCACCTCACATATATGACTACTAAATTACAGTTTGTCAACACACTTCCTGTACGTCTGTTTTTGAAAACCTGATACACAATCCCGATTATCTTTATAAAATATACTTTAAAAGATGGATTCTTACATTGCAAATGCCTAGAATCACGTCTTTTCTATGCGAATTTCTCAAAAAGCTTCCGAATCGTGGGAGGGTATCCCCTTCACACACCAGGGGTATCTTCGTTTACCCGGAATATGACTACGCCAATAAGAGTTTTTCACATACCCCTTCCTCTGCATCTTCTTGGCGAAAAAAAATAACTGACATACAACAGAATATCAGTAATAATTTTCAGAAGGTATTATCCTGTTAAAATATGTATTTCCATGCCTTAGAATCGCGTCTTTTCTATGCGTATTTTCAAACAGTTCCTACCGTGGAGGGGTATCCCCCCTCCACACCTCCCCCGTTCGGTCGCTATGTTCACTCGTATGTTTCCAGTCAAGCTGCCTTAGTAGACCCCATAAAATTTCTTGCCCTACATACATATATATGATTTCTATTGCCGCAAAATCCCGCTCAGTACGAGTGCTCAGGCCATCAATTATAACTGAAAATAAGTGCCCTCTGACCGCCCGTTAACGTAAATAAATACTGAAAAAATGGCCCGCTCGGTCGCCTTCGCTCCTCACGAGCGAACTTCATACTGTCACTAAATGTGCCCCATCGAGATTTTGGCCCCTCCAAAAACGTAAAGTGTTCCGGCGCGCCTGTGTGTGTGTGTCTGTGTGTGTTGTGTTGTATGTGGTGTGTGCTGCCTGTGTGTGCGTGGTGTGTGTACGATTGGTGTGTGTGTGTGTGTGTGTGTCTTGTGTGTGTGTGTGTGTGTGTGTGTGTGTGTGGTGTGTGTGGTGTGTGTGTGTGCTGTGTGTGTGTGTCGTGTAGTGTGTGTGTGTGTGTGTGTGTGTGTGTGTGTGTGTGTGTGTGTGTGTGTGTGTGTGTGTTGTGTGTGCTAGTTGTTCGCGCCTGATGACGATGCGACGGAAAACATTTACTGGGGCCGGCCCCAGGGCTGCACTGTAAACGCACAAATGCGGGTCGAGTACCGGCAAGTTAGGCCGGCCTCGGGCCGGCCCGAGCCGCGGCCTTCACTGTAAACGGGGTCTTAGGTCTCTCTTTACCGCCTTGGGACAGTGCCATAGTGTATTAGGTTTGCTTGTACAATGTATAGATTGCATTCCTTTCAGTGCTTGACACATGCCAGCACAACCCGTCTGGTATTACATAAGGTATGACTGGTTACTCAGCTTGATGGGATTTTGAGAATCAGCGTGGCCTTGAACTTCTATCACTACACACTATTGTTTATTTTGCGAAATTTTCAAAATCTAGGTAATTCTCTGACATCTGCAGATTCCAGGCAAGTCTTATAAATAAGCCCAAGGGCCATGAATAATGTTTTTGTGTCGTTATGGGAGGGTTGCAAATGAGATTTCCATTACCTTTGAGGCTATAATGTTGCGGAGTTTAGTCCTCTCTTCGAGTCTTTCAAAAATACACGGGAACAGGTCATTTTTCAAAGTGCAGAACGGGGGGTGGTATTACGACGGTGTATCACACCCGCAGGAACGGTGGGGGGGGCCCAGTGGCGCCGATCCGTCGCCGCGCCGCCGCGACGGCGCACGTATATTTCAAAGTGAACAATATATCCCCCCCCCCGAGAAGCAGAGACCCTTGTCATTTTCTGTTACCACATAT
>JZLH01S0044761.1:0-10089 GCA_001188425.1 Eucidaris tribuloides
AGAACAAGAACAAGAAGAACAAGAACAAGAACAAGAAGAACAAGAAGAATGCACAAGGCAAACTGAACATTGTGGGCTAAATAATAATACCCTTTTGTACCACTACTACTACTACTACTACTACTACTACTACTACTACTGATAACACTATTATTATTATTATTATTATTATTATTATTATTATTATTATTATTATTATTGTTATTATTATTATTATTATTATTATTATTATTATTATTATTATTATTATTATCATCATCATTATTATCATCATCATTATTACCTTTATCATTATTATTATAATGATGATTCCACATATATATCAGCGGTAATGTTAGCAGTCTTTTTTTAACCCTTTGCAGTCAGGGCTATAGAGAGGAAAATTATTATTACGGTTGAGTAGGTAAAAGTTTACAGCTGTGACAAAAGTCGACGTTGGCATTCAAAGGGCGTGATGAGCTTCACTTTTGTTTCACCTTGTACGCGACGAATTTTTATGACGTCCAATAATTGTGGCAAGAAATCCTATAGTTTCGTGCACTGACTCCATACTGCTCACTTAAACGACTGAAGGCATGGGTGAAGATATAGCAAATATGTCATCTTAAGCCTGACACCATTGACAAGGTTTGACAAAATTGTCTCATCGATCTTACTTGAAATTCCAAGGTAATGACAAATATTGCCAATTCAAACATAGCAAAGCATCACTACAGGATAATTATACACTTCCATACTTCCTGCTCGATGTTGCGTGCGAAGAAAGTTAACTTTCGAAATGGGAAGCCCGTAAGTGGTCTACATTTCCTAGAACAGTTTTCTTTTCTCGCGAGATATCGCCTTATATGACTCTCATGTGTTATTATTATCCACCCTTGATTGCAACCCGATTCCTGAAGGTCCTCATGTTGAATATTAATGTCCGCTTCTCAAGTACGTGAAATAACATTCTTAAAGTAGTTACTTCTCCTTGATTTACAAAGGTAAGAAAAACAGTCAGGTTGGGTGGCAGAAGATTCATAAGAAAACTACAGCCAATTATATATCAGTCCGACCAAAAGTATGTGAGATATTGCAAAAAATTATTTCAACAGGGCATAATGGAATACCCGTGGGGCTTCTCGTTCATAGCATCTTGTATTTAAAAATATGCATAATAATTTATGTAGTCCTTATGTGCATTTCTGCACCAGGGAATAGCAAAAAAGTTGAAATTACAAAGCTTAATCTGTTTTACCCAATGATATGTAGGTGTGGTACCCTTTATTTTGTTTTTATATTTAACGACTCATATTTCTTTTGAAATTCATTTCATTTTCTGCTCTGGTTTTTATGTGAAAATTCAGGGCAGGGGGCAGATTACCTCTCCCCCTGCCTTCCCCTGGCGCCACCCCTGATCGTATTGGCTAGAATTTTGAATAACTTTCTAAAACCAGAACCAAACACTTGTGACAATTGTCAGATTGTGGGATACAAATTTTCAACCACAAAAAAGGCGAAAGTGTGTACTTAAGTGCCTCCTGCGTGGAAATTCCACAGGATGAAAATTTTCTGAAAAAAAAGTGGACAATTTAAAATCGTTCTACTCGGTGTTACCATTGCCTTTGGCATTTTTTTTGTGTATACTTCCGTGCTTACATGTTGGGTAGGAACCGGGGTTGAGTTTGGGGCAATTGTGTTACGTTGTTTTAAATTTATAGCTTGTTTTTTTTTATAAGTGATCCTTGTGTTTGTATGTGTATATTTGATTATCTGAGTAGTACATTTAAAACCAAGTAAGGTTTTGGTTGATCAGACCATTATTGTTTATCATTCTTTCAAAAAGTAGGCTCTTGTGTAGACAGGGTGATTGATAAAAAAGCAACACAATAGCCTTTTTACCCTCAAAGTAAAATAATTTATGTCAGTTGATAAGGAACTGTTATAGAAGAAAAAGATACCAGAACTGTTAAAGTTGGCTGAGCACTTGAGTTTTTAGAAATTTCTGTGAAGCAAAAGTATGTTAGATGATAAATTCCTATTTTTTTTCAACCAAGGCACATCTTCAAACCCTCTGAGTCAACACAAAACAGATTTGACTCTTCGACAGAGACCCAAAATGCTCCTTAAAAACGAAAACGCATTCTTTTTTTCTTCGTGAAAGAAAAATTATTTATTTTAGCTGATAATCCCCAAGAAAAACAGCAAGACGCGCTTTGGTTGATAAAATTTGAGAAATTGATGATCTTACTTGACACACACACACACACACACACACACACACACACACACACACACACACACACACACACACACACACACACACACACACACACACACACACACACACACACACACACACACACCACCCACCCCACCCCACCACACACACACACACACACACACACACACACACACACACAGACAGACAGACAGACACACCTCTGAGATGAAAAAAAAAATCTCTACATACTCTACATTCTATATTTCTTGCAGTGTGGGCCACCCTGTATATGGTATTGTCATGCCAGACAATAACAAACAGTATGAAACCTACTGATTTTTTTTTTTCAAAATGATGGGAGCAGATAAAACTACCTGACTTTGTATGTACATTTCCTATGACAAAAAAGACTTCTCTATTTTTACCAATTTCACAAAAATGGGAGCGCTTAAGGGCTGTGTGATTTTCAGGGCATTAATAGATGATATAGGACTTCAAAACACAATCAACAAAATCTACAAAACAAACTATACACTGCCTTTAAGAGTCTGTGTGCCTGTGTTTACATGTAAGCAGCATCTGTGCCTTTACTGTAACCTTAAATGCGGATTGAGAGGGGAATCTATTCAAACTAAAGAGAAACCATGCATTGTAGTGGTCATAATTGAGGTCAAATTGATCGCGGTTGGCAATGCAAGAGGTCTTATATGCATTAATGTGTATACGCCTGTCTGTGCATATTGATACACATTTCCTTTAAAGACACTATATAAAAGTGGAAGCCCCATTTAAAAAATTGTCAAACTTCGCTATCTGACATCTGACAGATTTTGAATGGACAATAAACACCCTAGAACACAAAACTTCACACAGTTATGGTGTCACTCGTAAAATATGTGCAGATAAAATCGGCACATTGATTATTCTCAGCTGATAGAAAATTCTGAACACAGCAGTCTATGGAGAAAAACGGCAATGGTAGCTTAATCATTTTCAAGTTTTAAAAGCACTTAATGATCGTTATGAACTGCAATTTTTTCATGGCTTCATTTTCAGATCTTATCACAGACACTGGTATCATAGGGAATCGTATGGCTGAGAGTTTTTTTTTTAACTGGAAGCATTGTTATATGATGCCTTTAATTGAATCCGATGATGTACTCGAAAGTGACTTCATCTTCAGGAAGTATTCCATTACCTCTATAGTCCCAAAGAAAAAAGAAGCCGTATATTTGCCAACTATTTGTCAGTTTTGTTGTGATTCATAAGGAAGTATCGTCAGTTCCGACATTTTCATTTGTAGATTGAGGAAAACTGACAAAACTTGAAACAGCGCTGAGTGCTATGACAATAGTGATACAATCAATGAGTAAATGATTTCAAAGCTCGAGAATAGTCAAGCTCTTGATCTGAAGATTGGTTAATTGATTTACTCGCCCACATTTCAGAAAAAAAGGAAAAAAACTTTGGTCATACAAAATACACTTTCCTGGGACAGTCATCTATCAAAATAATAGTAAAATGAATATTTCAAAAAGTTTTCCAATACACTATACCTACACTAAGGAGACACAGATATTACTTCAGGCTATAGAGGCCTTTTATTCTTGACCACTCCTCCTATAACTGGAGGCCCACGCGTTAGAGGACAGAGTCTTTCTATGTAGCGCAGGGCAAGCAATGCAATAAATGGATAAATAAATGAATGAATGAATATTAATAAAGTTATGAAAAAAAATAAATAAGTACATGAACAAATAAATACATAAATAAAGACATAAATATATAAATACGTTAATACTTCAATAAATATATAAATATATCAATACATCAATAAATACATAAATACATCAATTAATATATAAATACATAAATACATAAATACATAAATACATAAATACATAAATACATAAATACATAAATACATAAATACATAAATACATAAATACATAAATACATAAATACATAAATACATAAATACATACATACATACATACATACATAAATACATAAATACATAAATACATAAATACATACATACATAAATACATAAATACTTAAATACGTAAATGCATGAATACATAAATATATAAATATGTAAATACATAAATAAATGCATAAATGAATAAATACATAGAAATATCACTACACAAATACATAACTAAATACATCAATAACTACATAAATACATGAATACTTGAATACATAAATACATAAATACATGAATATATAGATACATAAAAACATTAACGCATAAATAAATATAAAAAAAATACATGAATACATGAATACATCAATACATCAATGACTGCCTAAATACATTAATACATAAATACATAAATACATAAATATACGACTTTCATGCGAATGATAAGAATCCTATCATTTGACAAGAATGTTGTATTGCTATTTAAACACACATCTCGTTAGGACTTTGACCCAGGACCCCACCCATTCACTTCACTCGCCCCGCTCCTCCTAAGTCACCACTTGTTGTATCGTGATCCATTGAGGTTAGCAGTTGGTGTTTCCACTAATCTAGATGAGCAAGGAAGCAAGGTTTCCCCTATTTATAGATGATAGTGTAATGTTGGGTGTAGACGACTTCAGCAGAGGATACATGTATATGTATTGATCATCACTTGGAATTTAAATAGAACTTCACTTTGGTGTGTGCGTAATTTCACTTGATCGTTTGGAATTGCTTTATTGATTTGATTGATTGATTGATTGATTGATTGATTGATTGATTGATTGATTGATTGATTGATTGATTGCTTGATTGATTTCCATATTTACTCACTTTATTCCTTTGATCTATTTAAACAGTCACAGGTTGTCTTTATACTTTCAAAGGTGATACCATTGACCGAGCATTTTCCCAACCTTTGAAAACATAATTTGTTTTATATTCACGAAATTGGATTAACTGAATAATACGGTATTGGGACTAAATTGGGAATGTATGGGATTATTACATCTTCTACACATTGATTTTATGCTATGTTTATTGAATCAATACCAGAAATATATTCATGTCATAATTTTGAAACTTATACCCTGTCCATACTTATTATACATCCAATTTATACACCATTACATGTCTAAGCTAAACTTTGGATAATAAATTTGAAGAAAATGTGACATGACATTCATAATCTAGTGTGCATTTCGTTCGTATTTTCTTTCTAGTTACGATTCTTTTTATTCCGAAGAAGGTGTCTCTATTACAATCATTATATTTTCATTATTCATCGCTTGACACGAACATATATTCTGTTTTCGATTGTTTGATAACAAATATCATAAGGTATGTTTTATTTGACCAAAAATTACATTTACTTTTATCCCATTCAGATTTTTTAATGCTAAAGTCCTATTTTCTCTTCTGTGTACGTGTGATTGTATGTTTGTGCGGTTTACATGTTTTGCGGATTTTCATTCATATCTATGTTTCGTATAAACACCCTATACCAGCGTGTTTTAATGCAAAATATGAATAATGACGTATAGTTTATACAAGGAAATAAATCTGTGGTACTTGAATCATACCCTACACGGATGTATTATTATTATTATTATTAAAGGGGCAAAATGAAACTCTATACTTTCACAATTTACGATGCATATGGAAATGTGAAATTCGATAATTGTATTCAGGTCAATATTATAATGTATAGATATTCATACAGGGCCCCATTGCATAAAACTTTTCCAGAAAATATTCCTGGTTAATTATGAAAACTCCTTTTATATTGATTATACTATTCATTTAAAATAACCAGATTTCTGTTTCTTCTGATAAAAGTTGCATGCACTGGGTCCTAGGTGTCCCCTCAAAAGTATGGAGGAAATATAACTCTTGTTATTAAGAAAGTGTTTTGAGATGGATAATTACAGATGTCGTTAGAAATATTCAGCAACGGTGCTCTTTACGTCGAAGTTTAACAGTCTTTCGACGGGTAAATTAAAAAAATAATGTTTAGTGGGGAAATTATACATTAAAAATATTGATAGGATATTGAAAATTATATTGGGAAGTGAGTGTGCTTGTAACTCATGTAGGCCGATTCTTCAACGAAGTACCTCTCCGATGCTTTGCACCGACTTTCTTAGAATGTTGCTCGGATTTCCAAGTGGTAATCGCTGGTGTAAGATTTTGCTGACATCACACAGTGTCAATTTTTCATCAAACGTACCATGCTCAGCTCCAAACCTATAATTCCCATGATTATTGATATTAATGCATCATAATATGACCACCATTTGACTATATGTCATGAAGTACGATGAATACCGCAGGCAAAATTAAACAGGAAAATTGCTTTTTTTGCATGATAACATGCACGTTTATGTCTGACATTGAAGATTGATATCATTATACAGACGGTAGTAAAAAGATAGTTTGCTAAAAAAAATCTGCAAGAAATGAGCTGAAGTAGCCTATGTTATGTGGATATTCACGTTTCGATAAACTCTGCTCATAAATGTTGATCATTATATTAGATTGTATATTAATACCAATAACCAATTTACAATATTTCCGCGTAGTATAATTGTATTTTACGTATATTTGATCTACTGGGCCATTTTTCAAGCTTTTACTTATTTACATGCTGACAATAATTTTTTGATGTATTTGAAATTGTGTATGCAGGACATGGTGGAGTGGTACCAATCCATTTGTATCCTGAAGTACATAGTGACGAGGCATAGACGTCCAACAGTTACTGAGCAAGAGGTAAGGCAACCAGTCTTTATGAAAACCAATTTTGCGTGCCCTATGTTACGTGCACTCGAAAGTAAATGATAGTCATAATTACTGACGTATGAACGGTGAGAATATCAACATCGTTTACGTTTGGGAACAGAATACGGATGTATAGTTCGCAATAGTGTAACTAGCACGCTATTTACGGCACATAGAGCGTCTATAATAATATTACGTGAATAGAAATCTATATCTTTGTCACTTCCTCCTTTGCGTGGGTGGTAGTCATAATACGTACACACACTACAGGCCTATACGTGCCTGATTGATATTGATTTTGACCTACATAGAGTTCAAAATTATTCACCTTAATCAAAGAAGTATGCACCAATTACACTATGGTCCATTTTGTGTGTAAGTGAATATGTAATAAACCGATTGTGCTTCAAACAATAAGTTACAGTATCATTTCCACACCCACCCACACACACCCACCCCCATCCACACACCCACCCACACCCACCCACCCACACCCACCCGCGCACGTACACACACACACACACACACACACACACACACACACACACACGACACGACACACACACACACACACACACACACACACACACACACACACACACACACACACACACACACACACACACACACACACACACACACACACACACACACACACACACACACACACACACACACACACACACACACGTACACGGGAAGGGAGTGACAACAATAGTATCGGCCGCTAAAGATCGGCGACAAAGATTGAAATACCCTGATTTTTTGCAGAAAATTTTCTCTTGTGGGCCTCAAGTCTTTTAAAAATCGGTGTGCACGGGTTTCTTTTGCAACATGAGTGTTGCCCATTGATAATGATAATAATTTTATTGTGTTGCAGTGATCCACGTGATTGGCCTTGTGGATCATTGTTGTCCTGACAAGCTATTGTTCATTTTACATGTATATATAAAAAATATATATACAAGACCGACTTGGCCTATTTGACCCTTGAGAAACTTTGCAAGTTCAGTACCAATAATACCGTGAGAGAGAATCACCATCGGAATGTAGCATTTAATACCCATGCGTGTCCGAGAAAAACATGTTGAATAGGTTCGGATATTCACCTTTTGGCGTCAACGACGTCATTGGGAGATTGGGGGGGGGGGGTGGCAGTCTCGTCTAACGCCATTTTGGGTTCAATTTCCAAATACATCGGCTATCCTCGGTACTACTTAAGTCTGCGAGTCATCAGTTGGCATTTAATCAGTTTACTCTCAAGACTTGCCGCATGGCTCCGGAGATAATTGGAATTTGACTATTGATGGGATGTCTCATATCACAACAGAGCTGTCATAACGTCACTAAAATGTGTAAGCAAAACATCAAACACTTCGTCTGTGCATGTTCGTTGCCGGTCCATGGTCTGTGCAACCATGGTTTTATTTTTTTTTCTCTCTCCCCCCTTATCCCTCTCTTGACATCTTGCGACTGGAATTGTACCAGGGCAATGCTACAATAAAGATGATAAAATAACTGACTAAAGTAACGATGATTGACTTAAGAATGAAAGTTGATATCTGAATAAAACGCAATGATTGTTGAACTCATTCCAACAAAGCTGTTGTGGATTTCACAATATATTTTCTGTCTCCTGACCCCTCCCCCTTCTCCACAAAAAAAAATAAAAATCAGAAGGCAATCAACTGAACATCTAAAGCAGGGGTTCTCAATTATTTTTGTTGAAGCGCCAAATTTGTTTTCGAGAATTCATAATGCGCCACTTTGTAAAACGCGAAGCGAGCGCAGGGATCCCAACCTCTTTCAAATAAAAATATATATATATTTTCAGTCTAGAAAAAAGGGATTTTAGCTTGTAAAAATGTATTTTTATCTATTTTTACCAGAAGTGTGCACAACGTGATCCCACTAAAAAGGGGCATTTAGAGGCATTTAGCTCCACATCACAAGTATTTGCAACTAAAAATAGTAGTATAATTGTATAGTACATTTATTTATACATATACTTAAAGGGGGGCTGGCATGGTAGAATTCAAAAAGCAAATATGGGAATGTTAATTTTGTTTTACACCATGATGAATGTTGTTTTCGTATGGTTTGTTCTTGTAATATATATGTAATTATATTGTTGTATATATATATATATATTGCCGTGTGAACACACCGAATTTCCTTTGTTTTTATGCATGTGGACAATAAAATTAATGAAATTGAAATTGAAATATTGCCAAAAAAACTAACACTTGGCATTACTGCGAGTGGAGCAAGCAAAGCCTCGCGGCGTGGGGTCCAGGGACCCGCTGAAGGGCCCCTGGTGGGGGTCGAGGGGGCGGAGCCCCCCGAAGCTCTTAGATATAAGTCGTTTTAAGTGGCCCAGAATGGCTCTAATAAATGAAAATTACCGAAATACAAATTCAAACAAATTACACAATTTAATTCTTATCACAGCGGCTTCCATGTAATGCGTCACTTTGGAAGGCTCGATGCGCCAAAAGTGGCGCGCGCGCCGCTATTTGAGAACCCTTGATCTAAAGTAATTCGGCATTTCTTTAACATTTCTTTAACACCTGTCATTTTTTGGTTCCATTTAACAGAGCGTTGACTACATGCAGCTGGTCACTTCGGGAAATTACTTTCCCATTCTGCAATTATTATAAAATACACTCTTAAGAAATAATGGTTCTTGAAAGATTGCTCTGAGAACCATTTTGTTACAATAACGGTACCATTTTCGCAATACCATTATAGGTGCTCATTAGTACCATTTTGCAGTGTTGTAACCAAGTCATTTTTTCTCAAGTCAAGTCAATAGGTGCTCATTAGTACCATTTTGCAGTGTTGTAACCAAGTCATTTTTTCTCAAGTCAAGTCAAGTCACAAGTCATCTGCTCACAAGTCAAGTCAAGTCGCAAGTCATTTTTTCTCAAGTCAAGTCAAGTTGCAAGCCATTTTGTCGCAAGTCAAGTCAAGTCAACAAGTCAACAACATCAAAAATTGTGCCCCAAAATAAACAACTCGGCACAGTCTTTGCTGCAGATGAGAAAACATTCATTCAGATGGTCGTTGAATGAAAGAAAGGACATCTAGAGGATGCATATGGACCAAGAATAAAGAGTTTTTAAAAATTTTATAC
>JZLH01S0044762.1:0-16041 GCA_001188425.1 Eucidaris tribuloides
CGTTAAAGTTAATGAATTAACACTTTAATTAACTAAGTTCACTTCACAAGTATTGGTTGCTGTGATCAAATAGGCACGTATAGCCAAACAGGACATCAGAAGAATAAGGTGTTTAAGCACGTGTTAGCGATAGATTTTTTTGGTTGTTTATGGCATAATTTAGTTCTGCTCATTGAAATAGAGTAGTTAAATTGCTCGGAATGACAGATACTAAGAAGAAGCGCCTCCAAAGTAAGGACTTTGTGCTTCCTTGAGAATTTTGTAATATTTCTAACATTGTTTATATGCAATATTTGATATTGCCGTTGCTTCCCAAATTCATTAAAAATTAGTCTAGCTGGGGGTATCCGTGTGAGTTTTGAGTTTGTTGGGATTGTAGAATTATCGTGCACTTTTACAAAAAGTAGTGGCGGTTGTTTTGGGGGCGTGAGTGTGCTTTGGGATGTAGATGTTGGAGCCACTTTGAAATGACCCTATTTGAAAGTCCATCTTCTTTTGAATATTTGATTCTATATTTTCCATTTAGGGACCTTGACCCTTCATATTTATAGTGACATAATGATGGGAAGATGGAGACTATTTCTTTTCAGAAAATGTATAACTTTTAGCTATGGTTGGATGTGATACATATAAAAGTTATAGATCTTTTATAAGATTGAGAATGTCCGCGTATGACTTCAAATTTGCCAGTGAAACAGCAGAAACACGGCCCCGAGTTCACGACGGCATTGGCAGATGACATGTGCTTCTTTCATGTCAAAGAGTGAGGTAGTATGTCTATCTACATGTAGTACCCACACAGTTATCTAGTCCTTCTTTCCCCAGTGATGTGCACACAATATCTGGGTTGGTGTGGAAATGTCTTACACTCCTTTGACTTTCTCAATCAATTCGACTCCACAAGTAACAAAGATCTATCACTGAAGTTTAACTTCAACAAATCGAGCTGCCCTTCACTTATCCATTTTTGTCCTTCACTTTGTCCAATAACTTAGAAATTTTCTTTTCACAGCAGTACAATTGCTTTCTAAGCTTTCTAAGCTTTTTTGCTTTTTCAGTTCACTTCTTGCATTGGTGGCTAACCTGTCCTGTGATATAGTTTCTACTGTAGAGATTTGATATAAGAATATGGATGGTCTTAGTGGTATTGATTCTTTTGGATGGTGGATTGGGGTGATATTTTCAAGACTACAATCATCATTATCGGGTAGGCTCCGCTTACTTCGAGGTTTTCGAAGTGACTCCCTCTGTTGTTTGTGAGAAGGGAGTTAGGGGAAAACAATTGAAATTGCTGCAGGGAGAAGTGATGGCTCGACAACAATCTCTTCTCTCAGGTGAATACCTGTATAATGACCAAAAATTAATAAATAAACATACCCGTTACAGACTCAATAAAACTAGTGAAAATAAAAGTATAAGTTATTATTAAAGAAATTTTCAAAATTATACAAATGGTGAGAAACCTACTGATGCAAGGAAATCCTGCTCTCTCTTGTGTTCGAGCAGCCAAATCCTGCACATCATTGAGGCATCTAGAGATTAGAGTAGAGGTCTAGTAAATTTCGCAAAGAGCTAGCGCTAGAACAGCACAGTGTAGTCAGCACAGTGCATCCAGTAACAAAAACATATTGTGCAAGCTTTCTTTTTAACCTCTTTCCATCATCAGAACCATACATGTTATTAATTGCGATGCCGTCTGTCAATGTTCAAATGATTTTTTGATGAAAGTGCCAATGTCAGTTTGCATTTATCTCTATTTTCTGTCTCTGTTTTCACTCAGACAAGCTGACCAAGGACCAGTTACATGGGCTTGCCCTCCGGTTAAACTCATCAAGGACTGCACTACTGGAGGGGATCAGACAAGGCAGCATTGTGCCACCCATCCTTCCCCAGGACACCGACTCAACGGCAGAATTTCGCAAATTTTTACTGGACCGTCTGCAGTCACGATGTGAAGATCTTTTATGACCTCGCAGTTGGCATGGCTCTTGTTGGCAAATAGACTTGAAAATTCATTGTACAAACGTTGATGTACATTGTGTACTGGTTGTAATTATTGTAAGTATTGGGTAATATAGTGTGTGATTCTCATTAAAGCTCAGTGGCATGATTGGAGAATAAAAAAAAAAAGTGCTTTTAGAACGAGAAAACTGGGTTAAAGATAAACCGAAATGTACACCAGCTGGAGTGGATCTCCTGGCTGGAAGGATTTGTCTTGAGTTTGTTTACTTAAGGAGAATCAAGCATGAACCAGGCCAGCAGTTTGATTTTATCGGGTCACGATAGATTTTGATTCCAGCATAGGCAGGCTACACTACAAATTTGTCTGTGACAAGGCATACTGATGGACATTTTAAAATGAGTCAACTGTTGACTACAAAATTTTCACAGTAGAATCCCTGCATAGTTTACTTGATTCTAGAATAGTTTTTACCCCAAGTTGAGGACTACCCCCAATCATGTCATTTACCTTTAAAGTGTGACAGCTTGGATATATTATTATATATAAATAATGTTAGGTGAAAGTGCTTTAACAGTGACTGGCTCATTCAAAGGTATTTAGTGTATGTTGCCCAACTTAAATACCAAGATGTGCCTTGTTACTACTAACATCACAAATTTAAACCTGCGCATTATTTGTTTTGTAAAATTGGTCTGTGAACTACTTTCACATGTCTTTATGGGTGTATGTGTGAATGCAGTCGAATGATCAGTAATTCAAATGAAAATTGCTCAAGATGAACACAGTGCAGGGATTTTTTTTGTTTTGTTTTTTGAGAGAGAGCTCCATAGTCAACTTTTTGGAAAATTTCAGGGACTACTTTTTGAACTTTAGGGTGTTACTTTGTCCATTTTGGGGGCTCCTCCTTTGATAATGTGAAATACAAAACTTTATCAAAGTGTAGTCTACTTACCATATGCATGAATGTGTCCCTTGCCCTTGTTGTGTTTGATAGTCAAGAATTTCTTGGTGTTGCCCGTTCAATGAAGAAACGGGTCACTGACCATCAGTTGCAGGCCTTCAACTGGGCGTACTTTTCCTACTTTTTTGTGAAGATCTTAATTTTTTCCCTTAAAAATCTGTATTTTCCTACTTTTTCCTACTTCTTGTCAAAAAAACCCCCTTTGCAATAGGTTAAATATTTGTTTGGAGTTGAGTAGTCTGTAAAGATTGTTGCTGAGAGTACCATAACTACCATCATCACCAGTTTGTGAAGGAAAATTAATTTCCGCAGATTCCCACTTTTTCACCAATCTTAGAATTTTTTGTCCATGTATTCCACATGTTTCCACATATTTCCATTTTCTTTGGGGTTACTACTCCAAATACTACAAGTATCCTACTTTCCTCCTACTTTGGAGGATTAAATCCTACTTTCTCCTCTCTTTTGAGGATTTTGCTTCTAATTTTCTCCTACTTTTTCAACCAAGCAGAGTTGAAGGCTTGCGGTTGTTGTGCAAGATTTTTGGCTGTAGGAGCAGCTGCAGCTGTGGATCTGGAGAGCCCTGCCGCTGTCTTGGGAGGTCTCCAGCCAATCAAAGCTCCACACTTTCAACTGTGGCTTTATTTGAGACTGTTTTTTTTCTTTCGCTTCACGTTCATCGCCTTCATGATCAGCGATGCTGGGACTGGCTTAGGATCTGGATAAGTTGCATGTGAGCTTCCAGCTCAAATGAGAAATCATTCCATAATGCAATAATAAAGATGCACTGGTTACTCAAGTCCATTAACCAAATAATACCGGATTCAGTTTAAGAATTCATCACTTGTATTCCTATGTATAAATGATCTTGCCCCATCCTATCTATAGGAATTACTTGTCCAATATCGCCCCAGTAGAAATCTTAGATCTCAGTCCAAGTCCCTACTTGTTTCCCCTAGCATTAAAACACAGATTTTTGGTTCCAGATCATTTCATTCATCACCTCCCGAGCTGTGGAATAATATCACTGAGTCACTGACACAATAAAGTCACCAAAAACTATTGATCAATTCAAAACTTCCCCTAAAACACACTATCCCAGTATTGAAATGGTTGATGATCAAATTGTCCTATTTTTCTGTCGTTTTCTTACCCAAAGCGCATTTACATGTATAAGGATGATATTCTGATATGCACCTTAAAAAACAGTCTATTATCATTATTATTTCTATTAAAGTAGTAAAGAAAGAAGCATGGAGTAAATACATGTAGGTCACAGCAGACTAAATCTAGACACAATTGTGAGTGTGAGCTGTTAAAAAAATGGGCAGTTACCATGATTTTTTTTTTTTAACACAATTGAAAGAAAGTTTTAAAAAACACCCTCCTATTTATGTTTTCTTTGAAAAAAGATATGCTCAGAAGCTGCTCAAGTCAGGAGTGTCTGGATCATGTTTGTCCTCTTGCTCATAGATTCATACCTGACGTGGATGCCATTGGGTAATGTGGCTCTATTGAAACATAGCATTGCTGCTTTTGTGGTTTTCAGATCTTTTTCTACTTTTTGTTTGAGCTGTGTCACCTTGACCACTCTCTGTTTATTTAGACATTCTTCTATTTGTTTGTTCGTCAGAGTAGTTTTTACACGTTTGATAACACCCTTTGTCAGATTTTGGAGTTGCTTTACCGCGATGAGTTTTGCATGGGATCTTGTTTATTTCATTTAGTTCCACAATCAGTTTTACCTGCCTTACATTTTTGCATTTTATTTTGATTGATTAATTTAGCCTTTTAACATATGCAACATGGTCATTTTTCACGGTTTTATATATTTCTTTGGCTCTAACAAGTGGGTTAAACGTTATGTTATAGGGGCTGATTACTGTTATTGTATCTGTGAGCTGAGAGGTAACGTTAGGCAAAAGTTTCTGTCGGGTTAAAGGTTCTTTATCCTGTGATTTACTAATAGTCTCAAATTAATGCTTCTTGTTTCTTTGATTTGGTGTATTCAATGATTCACCTAGGATGGTATCAGGGTTTTCAGAGAATACTGTGTTGTTATCAAGTACATATTGATATCGGGCGTCTTCAGAGTCTGAGGATCCGGCTTTGCTATCCATGATTGTGCTGGCCTGGCAAGCTGGTTTTGAAAACTGATGTTCGTTAAAGTTAGTTTGGTGTGCCCTGTCGTCTATTATAATGGTGCCTAAAACTTCCCAAAATATGCCCACCCGAGTTTCTTCTTTTCAAATATGCATGAAAATGCTTAACCCACGGTTGGAGCGGCATGCCATGCATTGGATCTGGAGAGCCTGGCCATTGTCCTGGGTAGTCTCCAGCCAATCGAAGCCCCATGCTTTAATTGTGACTTCACTTGAGATTGTTTTTGTCTTTCGCTCTTATCTTCGTCACCTCCGCGATCTGCGATGCGGGGACTGGCACAGGATCTGGATCAGGGGCATGTGAGCTTCCAGCTCGAATAAGAAATTGCTCCATATTGCAGTAATAAAAATGCAGTGATGACTCAAGTCCATTAACTAAATCACTCAGGTAATGAATAAAGTAATAACAGGTCTTCAATGGCCCTATTTTTCCTACTATTTCCTATTTTTTGTAAAGATCCTAATTTTCCTATTTTCCCCTTTAAAATCCCCATTTTCCTACTTTTTGTTAAAATAAAAATCCTTTGCAATAGGTTTAATATTTGTTTGGAGTTAAGTAGCCTTAACAAATTGTTGCTGAGAGTACTGTAACTGCCACCATCACCTGTGTGTGAAGGAAAATTTGTTTCCACAAATTTCTGCTTATTCGCCAATCTTAGAACTTTTTCCCTGTGTATTCCACGTTTCCATATTTTTCGGGGTTACTACTCCAAACACTATTTATAAATATCCTACTTGCTTCCTACTTTTGTTGATTGTATCCCACATGTCTCCTACTTTTTGGAGCATTTTGCTCCTTAATTTTCTCCTGCTTTTTTCAACAAAGAGGCACTGAGAATTGAGGGAAATTTTTCAAAAAAACACTCCTATTCATGTTTTCTTTCAAAAGAGATATGCTCGGAAGCTGCTGAAGGCAGGGGTGTCTGGAACATGTTGGTCATCTTGTTCATAGATCATCTTCTGAAAGAAGAGCCAGGTTCCTTCTGTGTTGCTTTGATAAGCATAGTCTATGATGAAATGTGCTTTAGCACACATCTTCTGCATCCGAAAGTAACTTGGATAGAATGCATTCTTTTTTTATTATGGTTGGATGATGCAATGTAATTGAGGCAGATCTTTTTTTTTCTGTATTAGCGACCTTTCAGATGTTTCTTTGTATTCACTAGATCTGTTTTCATGTTATCCATGTCATCCGTAATTTTGTCAAGCTTACCATTTAGCCGAGTCTCTTGATTGTTGAATGACGAAAGTAGAGTATTGGTGCTGAATATAGGACATGTGAGATAAATGATTTGCAAATAACTGGTGTAATTCTAGCCATGAAATAAACTTATCCCACTCAGACCGAGACAGAGAATAAGGATCAGATTCAGAATCACATGTGCAATTTCAGCTTGTGACAATACCTTGAAAATAGTCTTGATGTATCTTACAGATTTAGCAAGCGGGGCACATCACATTGTGTTGTGTACTTGTAGATATGGTACTAATATTTGTATTACTGGACCCCACATCATATATTTTCCTCCAGTTTTCTACCATTGCTCATGAAATTTGGCACACACATTGGTCTTTGAGTGACAAGATACAAGACATATTTTTTAAATTGTCAGAAACTGCTGTGCTGTGGTAATGGCATATTGTCCCAATACATCAGAGAAATATAGGTGGGGGTATTTCTATTTGACAGTTTATACACATCACTCTTTTAGTAGACAGAACTTATAATGCAGATGACTCTTTCTGAATAGTGCTAGCGTTTTTTTTTTTTTTTCACAAAGTGCCCTCATGACGACTCTTAAGAATTTGTGAAGCATTTGCATCATGCTGACCATCTGGCTCAAAATTGCTCTGTGACTGTACAAGTCCCCTTGCAATATCCTGCCAATCTCTTTCTTCGTCCTACTCTGGATAACACTGTTCCGTATATATTTCTCACACATTGTGTAGTACGCCACTGTAATGGGGAATTGGGGAATCATCATACTGAGTCTAGTTGTGAGACTAAGTATGTTACCCCATATGTGGTCAGTTTTATTGCTTTATTAACTCTTTGTGCGCTGAGCTGTAAAACCGCCGTGTGCTGAATCATTTTCAAGAAGGGCTCAATAGCAGGAAAGAAAATTGACTCCTTGACTTCAACAAGCTATAACTTTTTTTACTTCAGCATTTTTAGGAAAAATGTTGTACAGCAAAGTTGTAGAGGATTTCATGGGCTTTCTGATGGTATATAGCTTATTTGAAAATATTTTTTACAAAATGTCTAATTCCATACCAAGATGAGCATGTTGAAACCATTTTGACATGATGATGTCCTAAGCCTCCTTCTTGAAAAAATACATGGCTTTATATTCAAATAATACATTGTATTTGTAGAGTAGACTACAAGTTTTATGTAGATACCATATTTGTTACAAGTTCATGAAGTAAACATGAACGGAGAGAAGTGAAGGGAAATGAACGGAGGAGTGAATTGAGGAGATTTTCTCTTCATGTCACATTTACTTTGTACATGTACTTCAAATCTTGAATGCATTACACATGACGTCTGCAAAGCCAAATTCAAAATTTGATACTTGAAAATGCCCCTTACCAAACTTGTATGATATATATGTAGGTGGAAAAGGCTGTTATTTATTTTCATGTTACACTTTAGATTTCCATACAAACTTGAAAGCATTATGCATGCAGTTCATCAAAACCAACTTCAAAATGGAATACGTATAAGTAATCCCCTGTATTTTATTTCTTTCTATCTATCTATCTATCTATCCATCTATCCATTCAGTCTCCTCACGGAGATCGCCATAATCATTATTATTCTACTGCATTGCCATTGACATTGTCTTCTACTGCATTGTCCTCCACATCACTATCAGAATCGTGAACAAACTGCTCCTCGTTGATTATGTGGATATCATAATCAAAGTCACCATCACCCATGTCACCCGGTTTGCTATGGGTGGGACTGTGATGCGATTTTGATGACATTGATTCGTTCACACTGTCCTCCTGGTCCGACTCTGAGTCGGAGTCCATGACGAAACTCGCCTTTGTATCTCCTATTTCTGTCAGAACCAGTTCGTGGGCCACATCCACAGAAAACAACTTCTGTGGAGCCATGGTGGTGAAGTGCAAAATGACTCTAGAAAACCTTGTTTTTCTCCGAAATTTGCAATGTAAAGCTATGTCGAAATCAAGTGCATACGAAAGCACAGCTATCGAGAAATGTAAACTATACAAAGCGAACACTGCCACCACTGGGGAAATCAATACAATTCACATCAATATAATTGTATGTCCATTTGAGCGTGAAATGCGAACCCCGCACGCTGCAGGTTGTGTGTCGGTGCGAACACCGCGCATAAAGAGTTAAGGTCTCTCGTGTCTAAACAGATTCGTACCTTGTTTTTGCCCTTTTTTGCCTCTGTGACCATTGAACTTACCCATTCTGTTGGTTTGGTTTGGTTTTTGATTACGCCCATTTCTTCCATTCGTTTAAGTTCGGTTTTAACTTTTTGTCTGAGCGCTACTGGGATTTTTCGCGGGGGGTGCACAACCGATTTGATACTCTCATCTAATTCTAGATGATGTGGGTCCCTGTCAACTCTGGGTACCGTCGTCTACCCTGGTTAACGATAAGTTGGGTTCGGGATATAGAGTGTTTGCCAGACAACAATATGACACCTTTGCACTCTTGAAAATACTATTAATTCATACTCTTTATTAGAGCAAAGAAGCAGATAGTTGCATGTTTATAAATGTATAATGGTACAAAACAGAACTTTGAGTGTATGAATTTCAATTCCAAATTATCAACTTCAATTTACATGTACCAATTACAAATTCAAGTTATCATTTCCAAGTTATCAAATTACCCAAAACTCACAGAAACTTCTGTATTTTCTGTATTTTATTCTTATACGGTACAAGTCTGAATTATTTGTTCAACTTAAGTTAACAAAAAGATACGGAAAAATAGCACCTCGGGTTTAGTTGCTTTGAGTTCAGTTCAGTTCGCTGCACAGTTCAGTTTCTCATTGGCGACTAGCGACAATTGAAGCATCAATTCGTTACGACTGAAAGTTCGCGTGGCGACATGGGCGACAACAGCATGCGGGCGTCAACCAATGAAGAGCGTATCAATCGACCAGGCGAGCGTCAATCAACCAGAGGAGTGTCCACCAAGCGAGCATCAATCAACCAGGCGAGCGTCGACCAGGGATGGAGCGGGCGTCTACCAGTGAAGACAACTGAAGGCGCGTGTCACTCGATTGCGGCGACGAGGGAAGGGCGTCAACCAGTATAGCGTTGTCAACCAACTTCGGTGACGAAGGAATTAAGGTGTCGACCAATAACGAATGAAGGCGAGGTGCCAAGCCACGAGCCCAGCTCGTCCCTAACATACAGGGTTAAATAAAACACTCCTAATAATATTTCTCCCAAGTATTACAATCATACCAGTTTTACACATGAATGCCACAATAAATGATTTGTAATATAATTACTAAAATGTAAACCAGTTTGACACAATTCCATTTGTTTTACCAACATCATGAACTTTGTCAATTAACAAATTTTACTTGTATAATTTCTCCCGTTGCATGTTGCAATTAAAATATACATTTGCTAAGAATAAAAAAAATCACTCCCTTTTACTTTGCTTCCATTAGAGTTCACATATTAGTAACAAGATGGATTTCACTTCTGTAGGCTTCTTACCAGCTTTCTTACCAACTTTACTTGTACTAAATTAAATCATGACTCTAGAATATATTTTTACCAATTTTACCACAAAATAACTTGACTGTATGTAACATGAACATACGCTGGTATGACTAGATTTAATTACGACAAATAAAACAAAATCATTTACTAAGGTTTTATATTTTAAACTTCAGACTAACATTTCTGTATCATACTTAAAACTACACAAATAAAGATTGTTATTCTCCTCTAATGCACCAAATTTACATGTATTTTCTTGACTTTCTAAGAAATGTTTGCATTAGAGCGGCTTTTGCAACCATTGACAAAAAAAATGACTATTTAATGAGTTTGTACTAGAAATACGACTAAAAACAAAATAATTTCACTTACAGTATTTGACACGAGAAGAGACCCAAGCAATGAAGGCTTCTCCGAGGTACCAGCCTGCCGTGCCGGACCCGGTGAACCAAGGGTGTTATGTCTGCACTACATAACATATATGGGCGTGCCCCATATCCTTGCTCCTGCCTCCAAACACACGTCAGCTACTCTCTCGAGCACAACCTGCTCTCACGAGATCTCGGTGTCTTCTGCCAAGTTTCCACTCGTTCTACTACCTACATCCACACTCACCTCACACACAATAATTCCACCTGTTCAAATTATACAATACCTTAACCTATACAATACCTTCACCTGTTCAAACTATGCACTGTAAGCTAGCTAAACTAAATATGCAAAACTTATTCAAATTAACATGTAGACTACAGGCTGCATGGCTATGCTGCCTAGTTACACAGGCTGAACACCAAAGTTGGTGGGATGTATAACTATTTACATTGTGACAGTCCCCAATGCAGCCAAGACCATGAAACACATCTGTGTATTGCTTTTTTACGTCTTTGTTAGTGACTGCATCTACCTTTTTGACAGTGCCCAAAGCTTCAGATGACTTGAGTCCTATAATGGAGGGTACGTTTTCATCTACCACCTCAAACTTGATGTTGTGAAACTGGTTCTTACCTCCACATGTTAGTGTGCACTTCCCGATTGATTTGATCAAGTGCCCTGTGTACGAAACTAGCTTGGCTTTGGACTTGTGTAGCTTTTGAATGCCTAGCTTTTGTGCTGGTATGATGTTGCGTTGAGCACCACTGTCTACTTTGAATTTGGCATGTCGTACAGACAGCAATTTCGTCTTTCCCTTTTTGTGCCTTGGATATAAACATGAGGTCTACATACCACTCCTTCTTGTGTTCGATCCCATGCACATCCTGATCCTGTACGGCATTGACGTGGAATCTGTCCGTCTCACTGTCAGTCGATGAGTCATTGCTGTCATCACTCTCGTCGTTCATGACGTGGTGGATGCCTCGACGTCGACTACGTCCTTTGTTGCTCGAACGCTTGTTGCCATGTCCCTTCGAGGTTGCATTTGTTTCCTTCGATGGAGGTCTCGTAGAGCGGGCTGAGCAGCGCATTTTACTGTAGTGGTTCATTTTCCCACAGGTGTGACATTCTTTGCCCAATGCTGGGCAGTTTTGTGGCTGGTGCTTGCTACCACATTTGCTGCAGTTTTTGGCTGTTACAGACTACGTTGCCACTGTATGGATGTCCTGTTGGGGTTTGAGTTCTGTCAGGTGTCGACTGGTCAATTCTGCCGCTGTGCAAATATCGATTGCCTTTTTAAGCGTAAGATTTTCAGTCCTGAGTAGGCATGGCCTAACCTCATCCAAGCAGATACCAATGACGATTTTATCGTGAATAAGAGTCTTTCAGGTCACCATATTCGCAGGATTTTGCCATGTTTTTCAACTCTGTCACGTACTGGTCAGTAGACTCATCTGGTCGATGATTTCGGCGCTGAGAGTTGTATCGCTCCATGGTGGTGTTCTTTTTTGGCATAAAATGTGCCTCAAATTTGTCAAGCAGGATATCGATGTCATCCTTGTCCTCATTCTCTCCAAATACAAAAGTATCACTCAACATTTTTGTTCTTTAGTTCTTGTGCATTGATTTCTTGTTTAAGCTCACTGATCTGTCTGTTTTTCATCTCTAATTGTTTTTCTTTCCTTTTCAATTTTTGGTTCGAGACACGATTCGGCAACTTCAACTTTGAACGTAGTTCGCGATGTTTTGCAAGAAGTTCGGCCCTGGATGAGGATACAAAAATCAATTTCTTCTTCATTCTCTCCTTCCTAGGGGTTAGCATCTCTGCATTGCTTCGTGTTGCTACACTAGATGTTGAGGGCACCGATTTCATGGAGGCAACAGAAGTTATCGGAGTCAGTTGTGGAGGTGAAGCACTGTCACAGTCATCTCTACGGTCAGTGCTACCTTCAGTTGAAGTTGATTGAGGATGATGTGGTGGAACGCTACTTTCTGTGCTCTTTGGAAGATTTTGTAGTTTTTAGTTTTTTGAATTTCTCAAGTGTCTGGTTAACCAAAGTCCGCACCCTTGAAATCACAGCATCGCTGGAATAACCATCAGCTGCAGCTGACAGCAAATATGTCGAAGACATAATATGTCGAAGACAGATGTTTCTCAGTTTCTTTGCGACTTTTTTTCAAAAAAGATGTACAAGTGGAGAACGTGTCCATTCCGCAAGTCTTCTTTAGAATCTGGCAAAACAGGGAAATTGGCGTCAAGGTGAGCCTATGCAACACCTGGCGGAGCACTAGGGTTGTTGAACTGGCATTTCTTCTTCGGAGGCATCTGATATTGAACAGGAAAATACACAAAGAAGCAACATTGTGGTTATAGTTCTCCCAATACTTGCCTGCAAGATGTGGCTGTTTATATCAAATCAATTTATTTGAATAAAAATAGTAAAAAAGAAAACAAAAAGCAATTGAATTGTGTGTGAAATTTTTTTTCTTCTATCTATTTTTTCAGGAATGGAACAGGAGTAACAATTAAAAAGTAGGCCTCTGTCTTAATAATAGTTTAAGATTAAATTAATACATGTAAGTAATTCATCAAATATTTTGGAATGAAATAAAACTTTTATAGAAAAAAAAATATTCCTGGGGTGGAGGAGGGGTGGGCGCAATCCATTTTTTTAAAAAATAGAAATCTATTTTAGGCTAAGTCAAGATTTATCTAAACAATTAGGAGTCAACTCTTACTGTACTGCAGTAACAAAGTAAGAGTAATAATATAAATGTGTGTGTGTGTGTGGGGGGGGTCACAAATGATAGTTGATCTCCATCAAATCACAACACCTAATGCCTCCTTAGAAAATTCTGCCCCCACCCTGAAAAAACAACTAAGGAAAAAAGGGAGCAGTTTATTTTTTTTAAAATTAAAATTAACTGTGGACCAAAAATAATAAAAAATAATAAGGGGGCACAATTTATGGTCAACCTCCATCATCACAATTAAAAAACAACAAACAACAACAACAACACCACTAACAAGTTCTGGAACAGAAGTTGTCAAAAAAATAAAAAATAAAACAACAGCCAAGTCAATGCATCGCGAATGTACACACGTACATGCATGCACCTAGTATTCAAGCACAATCAACTTACATACCTTTTTTCTCGGTCTCAAAACGGGATCAGGGTATAAAACAGCACAATATACAACTCTTCTAAAACAGTACAGCAAGTAAAGTTTTGTCGAGAACAATACATATCAAGTTAAGTACGAAATGAAAGAGGACACGCTGGTCTTTTTCCTCCAATAGAAATCGTGAAAAAATATCTGATCCGCCAATCACAAGGCTCCATTTGCGTAGGCTCCCCAAAACACGATCCCATATCGAGTACAGCTGCGAGGCAGATTGCACTGTGGCGAGATCGCAAATTGCAACATACCTAAAGCTAGTGCTCACAGACAATACTTGAACTCTTTATTTGATGCCAGTGCTCCGGTGTCACTTACACATAAATAGTTTTGCCCCAGACGTTTTGGTTAAACTAAAAAAAAAATTCGGGGGGGGGGGTTTGGTGACCGTCACACTGTCCCCATCCTTCTCAATCACTGTACCAGTGATATATAATTTGCCTCAAGTGAACTCTCATGAATTAATACATGTGCCTCGTCAATTTAATTATACATTTTATAATTTATCCTACATGTATGCTACAGAAAACATTTGATTACAATTTACAATTCACAATTTGGTCAACAATCTACTCTTCGACTAATTTTTCTCCTGGCCTGAAGATGGTTTTCCTGATTTCCTTTAGCATCCTCTTCCCATTTAGGTTGATGTAAAAGTGGCTTTCGACCTCCACACGTGTAAAACGCACAACACCATCTTCAGGATGATTAATACAAAGTGTGAGTTCTTGATATTCTGTCCGTCCTCTTTCTTCTTGAATGAATAAAAAAAAATATGTGTGTGATTAGCAAATTTAATTTTTAAACATTTAATATAAAATAGAAATAACAGTTGCAATTGAAAAGATGGCCAGAAAATCGTGCAGAATGAATTGTAGTTGCTTTGTAAACGTACAAGATAAAGCCTAAAATATGGCCTGAAAATAAAAGATCATGCTCTGAATGCAGGCTATGGTTAAACAGTTTACATTTTGTCTTGGGTAAGCATATTCACTCATGGTTCTTCAAGGATCTTATCAAGGTATGATACTATTGTCTCCTTGGTGTGGCTCAAGTTATCTGAAATGACAACTCCAGAAAGAAAATGATTCAGAAGACCAATTTGCAGAGGTGAAAATGCTCACTTGGCTTTGGTGCCAGTGGGCACTCTGAATTTCCTTCTGATGTTGACGTGTAATTTTCTGCGAAATCTACTTGAATGAGGACGTGATTTTGCTTGCACTCCGATGATGTTGCAAGATCTTTCATCCTGTTCCACTTCTCAGACTGACTTCGTTGCACAAAGCTGTCCTCAAGAAATTGAGGAACTATACTGATAGTGCAGTCCTACAATTCATTTGGTGTCCCTTCTTCTGTGCAATTGTTGAGTCAATCAGTCTCATCTGCTTTCCACACAAACCACCGTGTCGTAACCGCATCTTTCATCGGGTACTTGGTTTTGAATCCTTTGCCATCACTGCACTTCTCACATGCATTCAGCATTCATTCCCTGAATTCTGGTGTGCAGGTAATAGTATTCACAAACTGATGATCAAAACAGGGAATGTATCTGTTAACTTTACTCGTTACATTTACTGCCATAGAGAAGTTTGAATGATAGAGATACAGGCAGACGTTCTGAGGCAACTTCTTGTGGCCGCAACATGGTAAACTTCGTCTTACCGACACATGCATGAGGATTTTCGACCTCCACACGTGTATAGCGCACGACACCATCTTCAGGATGATTAATACAAAGTGTGATTTCTTGATATTTCTCTCTGTCCTCTTTCTTCTTCTGGATTTCACTCTTTCTCTTTTCTCCTCCACTTTCACTTCCAATTTCATCCATCATCTTCTCTTCTTCCCTCTCATCATTCATGCTCTCCTCCTCACTCCTGCTCTTCTTTCTCTTTTCATCTCCCATGTCCTCCTCGTCACCGCTACCCTCGCTGCTGCTCTCCTTTCTCTTTTCACCTCCCATATCCCTCCCTATATCCTCATTGCTGCTCTCCATCTTCTCGTCTTTCATTCCTTCGCTCGTCTTCTCCATCCCGTCTTTCTTTCCTTCGCTCCTCTGCTCCATCTTCTTGACTTTCTGTCCTTCGCTCCCCTTCTCCATTTTCTCGTCTTTCTTTCCTTCAATCCTCTTTTCCTTCTCTTTCCATCGCTCCTCTTTTCTGTCTTCTCCTCTTTCCTTCCTTTGCTCCTCTTCACCCTTTTTTCATCATCTGTCTTCTTCTCTGCTCCCCTCTTGTCTATTTGTTCTTTTATTTTCTCTCTCTCCCTCCTCTTTTTGTCTTTTCTTTCTCTGTGCTCCCTCTCCCGTTTCGCCTCTCTTCTCTCCCTATCCTCCCTCTCCCTCTTCCTACATTGATCTCGTCTTCTCATTTCTCTGTTTAGAAATTCTTTGACGCTACCTGAAAGTCGATGAACGCAGCCTCCTCCCTGTGCTTGTTGTGCTGTCGGGCATAATGCTGGTTAAGCTGCGGCCTCCCCTTTGTCTCGTACAAACATCTGGTACATCACAGAGTCAGTTCTTCCCGGTGCTTCTTAAATAAATGGTTTCTCTGTTTAGAAATTCTTTTGACGCTATCTGAGAGTCGATGAACGCGGCCTCCTCCCTGTGCGTGTTGTGCTGTCGGGCATAATGCTGGTTAAGCTGCGGCCTCCCCTTTGTCTCGTACAAACATCT
>JZLH01S0044762.1:16357-26783 GCA_001188425.1 Eucidaris tribuloides
GGTACATCACAGAGTCAGTTCTTCCCGGTGCTTCTTAAATAAATGGTTGATATGCTCGAATCTTCTACTATTCTTTAACCCAGAAAGGTCGCAGGTAAACATCTGTAATTTGAGATGAAACAAATTGGGAGTTCTATGGTAAGTTATTAATCCCTATATCTCATGGGAACATACACAGGATATATGGTATATAGTAACAGACTTGGGGTGGGTGGGGGGGGGGGGGGCGTAGATCTGCTGACCAGCAGAATCTGTGGAATGTGGGCTGTGGGCACATCATTAAAACTGACCAATTGTGGGGTAACATACTTAGTCCCACAACTAGACTCAGTATGATGATTCCCAATCATTACAGCAACATATTGCTACAATCTCCAATACAGGTGCTGTTTATGCATTGTTGTATTTCAGAAGCTGTCGACAGTGTCCTTTTATACGTCCGAATGAATTTTCAACAATCATTCGAGCTGAACTTAACCTTGTGTTGAAATGTGTTTGTTGTTCTTTAAGGTGTTGGTTATTTACAAAGCCTTTCATCAACCATCGCTTGAGTGGGTAGGCAGGGTCTTCAATCAAACAGGCACTTAGACTCCATGGAAAATTCTAACATGTTCACATTTTTGGTGCATCTGTGAACACATGACATGTGGTAGACGGAAACTTTCATCTCCTGTGCAACAGCAGCAACTTCAGAAGCATTAGTAACACAGTTCTACTTCTTGTGGGCTTTCACTTTGTTCCACACAAAACCTTAAACACTTCCTCCGATGCCATCTATCACTCCTTTTCCATGGTTAATTGCAAAAAAGGGCCCCTCAATCTTTTTCCAAACCAGAATGAAACTTGGTTCACATGGGAGTGGAGGTCTTCCAGGATCTTATCAAGGTATGATACTATTGTCTCCTTGGTGTGGCTCAAGTTATCTGAAACAATGACTCCAGAGGAAAATGATTCAGAAGACCAAGTTGCAGAGGTGAAAATGCTCACTTGGCTTTGGTGTCAGTGGGCGCTCTGAATTTCCTTCTGATGTTGACTTGTGTAATTTTCTGCGAAATCTGCTTGAATGAAGACGTGATTTTGCTAGCACTCAGATGATGTTGCAAGATCTTTCGTTCTCTTCCTCTCTCTTCCTCTATTTGGTTTTGAATCCTTTGCCATCACTGCACTTCTCACATGCATTCAGCATTCATTCCCTGAATTCAGGTGTGCAGGTAATAGTATTCACAAACTGATGATCAAAACAGGGAATAAATCTGTTAACTTTACTCATTGCATTTACTGCCAAAGAGAAGTTTGAATGATAGAGACACAGGCAGACGTTCTGAGGCAACTTCTTGTGGCCGCAACATGGTAAACTTGGTCTTACCAACACATGCATGAGGATTTTTGACCTCCACACGTGTATAGCGCACGACACCATCTTCAGGATGATTAATACAAAGTGTGAGTTCTTGATATATCTCTCCATCCTCTTTCTTCTTCTCAATTTCACTCTTTCTCTTTTCTCCTCCACTTTCACTTCCAATTTCATTCGTCTTCTCTTCTTCCCTCTCATCATTCATGCTCTCCTCCTCACTCCTGCTCTTCTTTCTCTTTTCATCTCCCATGTCCTCGTTACCGCTACCCTCGCTGCTGCTCTCCTTTCTCTTTTCACCTCCCATATCCCTCTCTATGTCCTCATTGCTGCTCTCCATCTTCTCGTCTTTCTTTCCTTCGCTCGTCTTCTCCATCCCGACTTTCTTTCCTTTGCTCCTGTGCTCCATCTTCTCGTCTTTCTACTTCTCCATTTTCTCGTCTTTCTTGCCTTCACTCCTCTTCTCCATCCCTTTCCCTCACTCCTCTTTTCTGTCTTCTCTTTCCTTCTTTTGCTTCTCTTCTCCACCCAGAAGGAAATGCAGGCCCTTTATGAGTGCCCCAACCCCCTTCCCACGGAGCATCTCTTCTTCCAGAGCATTAATTGCCTTTTCTGCAGTTTAGCTTATTGAATTAAGCTGTGGAGTCCACAGAAAAAGTCAATTTACTCAAGGGTTCCATTTGATTGAGGCTGTCCCAATGTTCCTCTCTTTTCCTTATCATCTCATCCCTTTGCAAGGCCTGGTCAAGCTCTGTCTTCTTTTTGATAAGGCTCAGGGTTCCACTCCCCTATGTTCCTGCACCTATTGGGTGTGGTGCCAACACTTTCTTTATGAAGCCTTTAAAAAAACCACAATGGTACAGCAGTGGCCTGGCACCAATTCTTTTTACGCTCCCGTTGTTGCCGAAGAGTTTTTTTCTGCAGATTGTGTTGATGCGTTCCATTTGTCGATTAGAGTGTCCTTGGTATCCTCTGATTCATTTAAACTTTGAATTACTTATTTGACAGCATGATCTATTTTGTGTAGTTCCTGCTTGTCTCTTTCACAACGTAAAATCAGAATTTCTGCTTCATTGTTAGAATAGCTTGGTGTTGCCTGATTTTGTTTTCTGTAGTACTGCCAATATACATTCCCATCTTTTTTAAGATTCTGGGGCATCAATGCAGGTGTTGAAATCACCCTGACCTTGATTACGTATCATCCGCCAATACGTTGTCTCTCGATCTTTGTGCAATTTGGTCCAATGCTTGATATAATCTGTACGATGGATCTCGTAGCTCTCCATGTAAATTCGCTCTGTCTGACTGATACCATGTAGTTCCTCTTCGAACTGGTCAAGATCAGTGAGAATTCTATTTGTACTCAGAGGAATATTAGAATCATGAAGATGGGAGTCAGTTCTGTTCAGCTCTCTCTGCATATACTTCAGACGGTGCCACAGATTGGACAATCCGTACTTTGATAGTAAAAACTTTCTTTGGTGTTTACATGTGTATATCAGTTTAGTCCAAGAATTCAAATTCTTGAATTTATCAGCCGTGATGAGAAAGTTCTTTTCCCACGGGCACAGGTTACATCCCTTCGTTCTTGGAGAATAGGGTTGTGCATGCCTTAGGGTGCCTTAGGTGTTTGTTCGTCTTTGAGCGACCAGATATATTTGCTTAGCTTCTCTGATTGACTAAGACGTCATTAGTTAGCCTGCTGTTGTGCACCTTTGTTATGGTTGCCATATTATCCATTCAGCTGTAACTTATTTTTACGGTGTTTTTGTTGTACACCTTATGGAGTTGGTTCCCTGGGGAAGTGTTGGTCAACAAGAGCCAGTTCAGTTTGACGTGACTGCTATATGGTGGGTTGAACCATGTTATTCGACGTTTTTTCTGCTTCAGTCTCCTGTCTTGGGATTTGCTATCTGCTGGTTTGTAGGCGAGGTTTATTTGGTGACCGGCTTCATGGGCTTTTTCGTAGTCCGGTTTAGCATCATTGAAGACCTCTTATTGCTCGAAATGTTGGATAACCGACTGTGTATAGACTATGGGATTTTTCTCTCGATGTGAGGAGGGTGGTACGATTCCACGTGAATGTAGAGGTGTTTTTTCTTCCGGCTTTGAGTATGGTTTGAATTCTTTGTTATGTCGAATGTTACATCTAAGAAGTCAGTGACAGTAGAATTGGTAAACGGTACAATTTGATGCTTGCGGGCAATCTCCATCACAGGGATGGAAAATAAAAGGTATGTCCACCGTACAAGAGCAGGATGTGCTCATTTTCTTGACGACATGGAAGCTCCCTCAGGAAATGGTCTTTGATAAAAATTTGGAACACCTCTGCAGTGGTCCATCTAGTTCTTTGTCTTTCTCATTGTTTGTGTGTGCGCATGTTGCACATTGACGATGTGCTTGCAGTAAAGTGGCATGCTTCAACAAGCTACATCATTTGATGGCAGATACAGTAGAAAAGTAGGTTCAGCAGGAATGAAATTATAGTTAAATTACACTCCGGAGCAGGCTCTTGTGTTGTCAGATTCCATGTCGTTCTACTTCACAATCAACACAGGGATGTTACAGACTTGGTGAATTTCAGCTGTCCAAGCACTTCAACACTAAGTTAAAGTGTTAACATACGCGATTACAAGCTATACTGTCGTCTGCACAGAACGAACGTAATTGCCCAAGAACGCTTCTGCAGGGCGACAGTAGGTTTTTCGGTTTCGTGTATGTGCAGATCGATTGCACAGTAGACTCGTCGTACTCTTTGGTTTACCGTCAAGAATCAGAATCTCCCTAATGATAGGCATAACATCCATTGGATATTTCTTTAGGATTTCTTGCCACTTTAATTCTGTTGCAGCAAGGTCTGACATGGTATTTCTGATGTTACCAAGAATCTTCTTACCTGCACCTTTCAGACTGAAGGATGCATTGTCAAGGTCACTAAGGATTTCTTTGAAAGCATCTAGGGTGTGGCAATATCTCTCAAGCTGAGCAACAAATAAATTTTTGTCTGCATTCTAAATGTAAAATCTGATCACTTTTTCTCCGAACTTTGATGTTTCGTCCCTTTAAAACATGTCAGGTTCTGTGAGAGTTCAGCAGATGGCTGTTCTTGTGCACTGCATAATCATTGAATACCCATGTTCTTCACCGTTGTCACATATCTATTCTTTGCGTTTACCTTTCTTGTCAGTTAGGTTTCCTATTACAGCTTACATGTAGATGCATCTTGAGAATAGTGCAACACCAACATGATGGTCTAGGAGCTTGTACACAAATTTGTTTAGTGTAGGGTAGAACTTTTTCCTTCACTGTCATATGTTCAGGGTTCCCAGTCCATCAGGGAAATCAGGGAAATCAGGGAAAATTATTTTACTTTTTTCCAGTCAGGGAAAAGTCAGGGAATTTGATAAAAATGTCTCAAATCAGGGAAAAGTCAGGGAATTTTGATTGGCTCCCAAATTGAAAGTAGTCAGTCAGACTCTGTTATATTTTGTTGCATATCAAAACAACATCCATTGGATTAGAAATTATGTGAAACTGGAAATGAGTTGAAATAATTATCAGGGAATTTTGAGACTTCATCAGGGAAGAATCAGGGAATTTTGTTTTCTTGAAATGCTGGGAACCCTATATGTTTCTATTTCATCATTCCCTAATTGTTCCACCCTATACCAGACAGTTCCTTATTAGTGTGATATAATGTGGTAACTTCTTCATTAGGTCTCTGATTTTCTTGTTTCCATTCCAGGAGTTTTAAGATTTCATCTTTCATGAATAATATATATTTTTTTATAGTCTTCTCAGTGACTTCTCCTCTTCAATGTGATGTTACTTTCTCTGTGGTTAGTTTGTTCATATTCTAGAGCTGTCTTTGTTGACTCGAGTTTTGTGTGTTGTGTATTACGTCTTTCTGTGAGCTGTCTTGCAGTCTGTTCAAATGAATATGTAGTATGATGCTGACAAACACTGTGTATGCATGAGGCTTCTGTTTGCAGGGTTTATACTTCGAAATGTAAACTTTGTATTCAAGAAGCCCTTGCAGAAAGATCCTTCACACGTTTTACTCTTTGCATTTTCTTTGTGTTTGTCTTTCAACCAAAGTAGCCCCCTTGATTAATAATTCATCAGACCCATTATGTTTAGGAATCAAGGTTTTTAGGGGTTTGGTTGCTGAAATTGCTGATTTCTCGTTGAGAAGATCAATAACCTTGATTTGTGATGAAATCTTTATCTGCTTTCATTGATATCTGGAGGATGTAAAGTGAGAAAAAAATATTTAGTTCAATTTAAAGGTAGGAGATCTCATTTGCAACCCTCCCATAATACAGCAAAACATTATTCATGCCCTTGTGATATTTAAAAAGTACTTGCCTGTGAAATCTGTAGATCAGAAATCACCTAGATTAAAAATAAAAACACACACACAAGAAACCAATAGTTGTGTAGTGTATGTTCTAGGCACACTGTTCCAAATCTCACTATATTTCATGGACCTACAGTAGGTCCATGGGTATATCAGGCTGATTACAGTTCTTATGTTATACCAGTAATACATGTACCAGATCTTGTGTTGGAATGCATCAGACGCAGTGAAAGGAATGCAAGGTCATCTGCCGTGTACAGTACTTGTGTATTACACCATGGAGGTAAAAGGGACCTACATGCACTGTCTAAAAATATACTAGTACTACTTGTAAAATTTGTGGAACTGTATGCCAAAAAACAAATCCAAGTCAAACGTTTACTATAATTCCACTAAAACTGCATTTCTAGCTCCTACTCTTTTTAAGGGTTGTTAAATGAGATATTCTTCTATATACCAGTGCTTTTGCACAATGTTGAATTTTAGGCATGCAAAAAACATCCACTGCCTTTAAAATAATTAAGTTCAATTTAAAATTATAAAGTGAGAAATTATGTTATTATAACTGGCAAAGTAATGCTTCTTTTCTGAAAATACTTCAGTGCAGTACTAATGATTACCAGTGTTCCTTCATCTTCGTATGAGCTACATTAGGACTTGATTATGATCATTCATGATTTTACATTCATTATGTCATTGTTTTAAAGGTGCAGAAGAAACTTCTGAATGAAATACATGTATGTGTTCTGTAGGTAAGAGAAAATCAATAATTATGAGGAGCCCTCCTCACAATTTTAAGTTTTATTGATGTTTGCTCTTTGGGTTGTTTATAAAATGCCTCTATGTGTCTACTCCCCCTTTAATTTTCACCTGGGTGTGAGGACTTGATTGTTATTCAAGATATTTGCTTTAAAAATTATGTAATTTTGACATACATGTACATGTATACAGTATGTTCATATACATGCACATGTTCAATTATGTGTTTTCCTTGTATGTGAGTTTATTTCTGCAATAAATACATCATGTATTCAAAAGTTGTAGACCCCCATTAGATAATGCATGTAACATGTATAATCTAATGGGGGTCTACAATTTTCAAGCATTTGCTTTTCAGTAGGCCCCTTTTTCAGTCAGATTATTTGTTTAAATCAGTTTGAATTGAATACATTTCCAAGAAGTATAGTTGAATTATTTAAGGAGTTATTAGCACAATGCAGTTGTGCCAAATTTTGGAAGTTTTTGTCTGTCAAAAGTAATATTTAAAATTGAATACTACTTTGCACATGTAGCCATTTTAATTGGCATTAAATCTGAATTACTGATTCACGTTTTATTTACACTTACCAGGGAAAGTGGGGTTTGGTTCCATTTTAATATACTCTCATTGCATTCCACGAGGGTTTTTTTTTTGGGGGGGGGTTGAAGGTTAATTTTTACTTCACTGAGTATAAATAAAACTCAATGGCCATTAATGTAATAAAAAAAATGAAAATTAGGTCAAGAGTTCAAAAATTCCTGCCCCACTCCTCTGAAAAAACAAAAAACTGAATTGTACTCATTGCATTAACCCCTTAGGCTTGCTCGATATATGATTGTCAATGATGAGAGATGATGCAGTATACACTTGATAGACCGTGCGGGGAATAAACTCATAGATTTAGTTTTTCTTGTAAAAAAAAGTCTGCACAAAATATTTCATTTCTTCATTTGAACCGATCAAAAATGTGTACTTTATAGGACAGAGGAAATAGGCAACATAACTCTATTATTTATCCAATGTTTGACTGAAAACGTTGTCATATTTTGTGGGCATCTGTAGAAGTCGGTCATGTCTGAGAGTTCAATGTACTTGGTTTCAGTCAAGACCATTGTTCCCAAGGGGTTAAAATTTGTACTACAGATAATATTTTTAAGCTTTTATGGATACTAATTAAATGTGGTAGGTATGGATCGTATGTAACACCCATAAAGGAACAACATGTTTTGTAATAAATATTTCATATACAAACCAATGTTTTGATACAGTGCTTATTTATTTCTGTGTAAAATTGACATAATGTGGATACATTGCTTGTGCGTACAGAAGGCGTGATATGATAAATACCGTTATGGAAATCATTTGACTGGTATGTATTATTTCGTTGGTTGTCTGGCAGAAAGGCCCTAGCATATATTCCGGGCAGAAGGGCCTTAACAGTAAATTTACTCTTAATTTGAGAAATATTGCCTTATTTGATATTTGTCACTTTAATGGACTGACAGAAGGATATAAAAATATCACAATACTTTCATTCCATGCCAAAGAAAAAAATGGGTGTGAGTGTGTGTGTGTGTGTGAGTTGAGTTTGTGTGTGTATGTGTGTGTGTGTGTGTGTGTCGTGGTGTGTATTGTATGTGTGTCGTGTGTGTGTGTGTGTGAGTGACACAGAGAGGGAGGGAGAGGGGGAGAGAAAAATCAACGTGTGTTATGCATATCGTGAAAACTGTATCAGACTTTTCTGTTTTCTTGCTGACAATAAAACGTCTATATTACGAACTACATGTATGTACACAAGCTAAAATTTGTGCCAGAATTCTTTCATGGGGGGGGGGGGTGTTTGGGGAAAAAATTGAAAGAGATGAAATGTTGTTTGAGGCGGGTTGGGAATCGTTTCTTGACATTTTATGAACCAAAAACTACATATAAGAAGGTGCAAGTCTAAATATGACCTATGAATTTTAGACCTACACTAATGACTAGTTCTTGCGTGAAGGAAAATACATAAAATTACAAATAAATACAAAGTGGAGAGAGAGGATGATAATCAAAATACCCACTACCACATCATCATCTACCGTCTACTCGTTTATCTTGGCAAAATGTTACTATTTCTAAGTGCTGGTGTTCGATGTAAATTTCTAATCCAAAACAGTCCGCTGACCAAAAGTCCAAAACATTCTACATGACACAAGATGTCACGTGTCAGTAAATTTGATCCTCCTTTCCAACTTCTACATAGGAGCAAGACTAATATTGAATTAGCTGAGAATGATTTTACTTCTGTGCTTTGGTATATTTTTACCATTGTGTCAAATCACTGATTTATTAAATGAAATAGCGCCATCTACGCATAAAGCGCGAGTGAATTCAGGGGGAAAATGCAGTTTCGTCACGGCGTAAATTCTTGGTAGCATCCGCGACCTGATTTCATATTTGTTCAGTGTATGCATCTATGCACTCGTACCTTTGAGCACAATGGTATGGTGTCTTAAAAATAAAAGTCAACTGCCCTTCTTTCGATTGATTGAAAACAATGCGACTTTAATAAATGAGTTTCTCAAATTGCCAGCTATGAATTCTACGCTTCCGACACTTCCAAAACTGACCCAACCATCTATTATACCCGTCTTTCTTTCACCAATGAGTTTCTTTTTACAATTGCCAATCTGTAAAAAAAAATGAGATGCGAAATTAATTTAAATGCAACTGACACCAATCAAGAGTTTATGATAGGCCAATTCCAGTATTCATGCCCATTTGAGAAATGATCTATCATATAGCAGACCAGATATTGATATCAATAACGCGAAAGAAATTGTGCCGTAGGTTCAATCTCAACCGGTGCATAGATATCCACTCACTCTGAAGGAAATTCGTACTGAATTCGTACCTAACGTATACTCCCAATCGATGGCATGGTGGGAATGGAATAAATATTGTCTCATCATCTTTCCATATTAGTATCACCTGAATGGCAACGTCAACATTAGGCTCCCATTTCGAAATAAATAGAGTACATACTTCTTTCGCCCGATGCACTTTCTTGATAAAATTACTGCATGATTTTCTGTACAGAGGAGGACCCGCGGACAGCGATAATTAACTGACGGTATTCGGGGGAGCATCCCGGAGATGTATCGGGTAGCTTCCGCTGAGACCGAGCCGTTTATTCGTTCCAACCTCTTCACATCTTACCTCAAGATAGGAACCCATCTAGGTCAATGTACCCAGGAGATGCAAACATGAAACGACCCGAACTGAGTGTGCTTTTTCCCTCGCCGAAAATGCAGACATTAGTCTAAAATTTGTGGAAAATGAGTTTGCGAAATAACAGCTAAGTGATCCGTGATGGGGAAGTTCGGGGACATTGTCTCTTTTTTTCTGCGTGTTTTTTCCCTCGCCGAAATGCAGATATTAGCCTAAAATTTGTGGAAAATGAGTTTGTGAAATAACAGGTGACTGTTCCGTGATGGGGAAGTTCGGGGGCATTGTCTCAATTCGTGACTAATGGAGAACTCGCCGCAAACCGCCGACGGGGGGATTAAGTTATGGACTCGAGCTATTAACCTTTTGGAGGGAACGATCGATTGAAGGAAGTGGTAGTGTTTTCAAACAAGAACTCTCAGCAATTAGATTTGACTAGGAATTGTGCCGAAACGCCATACAGAAAAACTGTTACAATGACAATGCGGTGTAGCTGAAGATCTTCTGGCTGGCAAAGATAACCGCACGAGGTATATGCATGAGTGCGCGAGTCAGATTTGTGCGCCCGTATTTAATGAACAAAAATTGCTGAAATATATGCATAATGTGGTTATTATAATCATATACCATAATCTTGCGAATAATAACTAGATAAAAAAATCAATCATTCAATCCATCAATTAGTCCATCCATCCGTCCATCCATCCATCCATCCATCCATCCATCCATCCATCCATCCATCCAT
>JZLH01S0044767.1:6673-9173 GCA_001188425.1 Eucidaris tribuloides
TGTATTCACTTAACATGAAACATTGGGTGGGAGACTTAACTTCTTTCCATCCGTTACTTGGCTGAAAAGTTATACAGAATGTTTTAATATATGACATAGCGGAAACGTATTTGCATAAAATGTGAAAACAGTATTTACAGTGTTTGTGACCATGAAAGCGTGTTCGTGGCCGGGTTTCGTGGATATTTGATTTAACTGAATCTGTTACAGATATGCGAAACTGTGATCCTGGCTTTCCGTCCATGGCCGAGCTACTTGGCATAAATTGTCTTTATGAGACCAATTTTCCATGCAATGATTTTGGTAGAGATATCTTTCCATAATTTATATAACATCGCGGTAAGTTATTAAATGTTGCGTTGACATTGAAATAGCAATGGGCAGATAAAAGATGCTGTGAAAAAACTGGCTGTCTGTCTGTTTATTTCGTTGTTTTTGCGATTCTATAACAAATCAATCGCTTTTTTAATAAAGAGAATATAATGTCAATGACATTATACCGCCGGCCGAAAGTAAATGTACTCCGTACATTTTGTTACGAAGGTCAAAGGTTAAACTAGAAAGTGATCTCTGAAACCATGCTACCGGGGACACGGTGGCTGTCTGAACCTGCATGTCGTCATTCCCATTTTACAAAAAAAAAGTCGTGATCTGTGCATTTTATAAAGTCACATTGACATTCATACGTAGCACATAGCAGCATCAACAAATGATGTGAAGGACACTGCAAAAGACACCAGTCTGATGATCGAAGTTAAGATTCATAATTTATTCCCTCTGTGTATGCAGGGCCCTGGGAACGATTTTGTCACCGGTGGTGCCAAAATACTTTTTCGCGGCCAAAACAAAAATTTTCACGGTCAAATTTGAAGAAAATGGGGGGCACCGCCCCTGGACGACGTATAATGCTATACATCATGACATACACGAGTTTTTGCAGGCCTGAAAAATTTCTGCAGCACCCCCACTTCCCAGGGCCATGTGTGTATGTATGTATGTTTGTGTGCGTGGGTGTGTATGTGTATGTGTGTATGTGTGTGTATGTATGTTTGTGTGTATCTGTGAGTGATGGTGTATGTGTGTATCCGTATGTGTGTGCGTGTGTGAGTGTGTGTGTTTGTGTGTGTGTGTGTGTGTGTGTGTGTGTGTGTGTGTGTGTGTGTGTGTGTGTGTGTGTGTGTGTGTGTGTGTGTGTGTGTGTGTGTGTGTGTGTGTGTGTGTGTGTGTGTGTGTGTGTGTGTGTGTGTGTGTGTGTGTGGTAGGGGGCAGGGGCCTTTTGATCCATGTTTCAGATTGGGGGGGGGGCAAGAGGGAAAAAATCCAACATTTTCGGCGCGCTCCGCGCGCCAAATTACAATACAGAATTTTGCGCGAAGGCCTCAAAAAATCGACAATTTGGTTGTTTAAATAGATTTTTATGCCAGGTTTAATGGTTTAATAGTCCTTTCCAATGCTTAAAACAATACGCGTATATTTGCATTACCATATTACTGCTTTCTTCCAATTGTCAAATTATTGGGGGCAAATAGATATTTTGTCCCCATTTTTCATTGGTGGGGCGATCGCCCCCCCCCCCCCCGGAATCATCAAACACTATGGTGTGTTGTTTTTCACTTGTATTGCTCGTTCATTCTATGAAATTATGTTTGACTACTTTTTGATGTTTCATTTGAAATTCTTGTGGGTTTTTAACATTTTTCAGTAACGGAATTTTACAATGAGAATGACAATGCAGCAGATTTTTGCGGACATTTAGCGCTTGCAATGTGCAAATATGTCATAGGACCCTATTTAAGAAACAACACAACACATACACCACACACACACCACACACACACACACACACACACACACACACACACACAAAGCACACACACACCTCTCTCTCACACACACACACACACACCACACACACGCACAACACACACAACACACACACACCAACACACACAAACACACACACACAATACACACACAACGCACGCAACGCACGCCCTCCAGCATCTCCATTGATAGGTGGTGCTACCGTCGTTCTAATATTGTTTTTCTACCCACAAAACTGGATGGAATCTATGGTAATCTAGGCCTTCTGATACCCATAGTTACCCAACATATAAACACACACAAGCACGTACACACACACAACACCACCACACACACACAACAAACAAAACACACCATCAACACACAACACCACCAGTTAACACAGTGCACGCATTGAAACCGATAATCCATTTTCCATATGATTTTCACACGTGGACAAGCGATGACACACAAGATGATGACGCAATCACTGATCGAGGACAGCTCGTGGAATTTATACTTGTAGAACAGATTGGACATGTACAGAGCTGTGAACTGATACACTACCCTAATGCAAAAGCAGTAAATTTGGGACTATCTGCCAAAGTCTGGAAACGATGACGTCAGCGGACTGGGTGTGTGTCTGTTGTACAGTAACTTATTGTCGTATGGCATCGGTTAATGCGGCAGATCACAC
>JZLH01S0044767.1:11673-27400 GCA_001188425.1 Eucidaris tribuloides
TCAAAATGCAAAGGTACACACAGACACAAGACAGACAGGCAGACACATGCAGAGATAATTGAAGCATATATCATCATGGATAAAATGTTACAGTATACATGCGACTAGATTAGGTATCGAATAATTTATGATGTAATTTTGTTTGTATAATTCGCGGGGTATATCGTACGATTAAATACGTGTATTTCCTTACTTGGGGCATGGGACTTCTAGAAAACACATTTATTTTTAAGTGTTTTTATGTAACATATGAAATATCACTCGATTGTATATTTAAACGAATAAAACATGTTGTGTATATCATAATGAAATTTAATATATTATACCCCATAACAACCATGTGTAACAATGAATTTTGAAAGGGCTCGACTCCTGGGGAAGCAAAACTTTAATCATTTCGCAGAATAATCCCGGGGTGGGACCCAGTAAAAGTGTGTGTTTACCGGAATAAAAGCATAAATAAGAATACTGTATATATACGCCCTATTTCTAATACCAACCCTTTCTATCTGAAACAGGTGACTTTAACATTTATTCCTACTAAATAGTATTATTTGCTCTCCATCCCCAAGAATGTTTAGATAATTGTGTTACTGCTCTGTCTGTGCCACGATTATTAGAAACCGGTGCCACTTTCATCGAGAAAATCTTTCTAACATTTACTGTTTACCCACATTCTGGAATAATACCAATACCAGATATTTGGTATCACCTTGTCATCTGCCCATTTGCAATGAATAATTTGAAGACACTGTTCAATATTGTGGTAGCACCATTTAAAAAAGTCAAACTTTGAGATCTGACCAACGTGATAGATTTCGAATGGACTGAATAATAAACACAATACAACACTAGCAACTTATAAGATAAATCTGAGCACATGAGTTAATGTATGGCGACAAAAAAAATAATAAGACAGTTGTCTTTTGGAAAAAACTGAAATTGACTTACACCTTTTCAAAGCACTTGATGATAGTTTTAAAATTCATTTTAGGGCTGAAGTTTAGACCTAGTGAGAGTAGTATGGAGCATTGTGGAGCTCAGAATGTTTTTAAAGTGGAAACATTGTTAAATGATGCCTTAAGACATAATTATAAGCAGTCCGTAATCCCTTCCATTTAGTCTACTGCACTTACAAACACTTGGAGAATGCTTGAATAAGTAAGAGTGGCTGAATGTTCTCTACTCTGATGATATTGATGAGGCAGCCAATTAGCTCCTACTCTGTGCTCTTACATAGCATTATAATAATCCCATTCCACTCCATTTAATTTCGTCCAAAGGGAAATGACGAGATTAGAATACTAGTCCTTAAAGGGAGAAGGCGCCAGCAACTAATAGGCATAAGTTAAGAATAAAAATGACATTGTGACTATTGTGAGAATTATGGTACACGGTGACAAAAACAGCCTAAATAAGGGGTACTGTGTGATACTCACCCTCATGAAGGCCCTATAAATTAGTTAATTTGCGTTTATTTTACGTCTTTGCAAGTTTTATGTAGGGATAAAATTTGCAGAAACAGCTATAGTGGGAGGAGCTTATCAATTCAAACAGTGCATATATTACCACGGTGCGGCTAAAACACGTCGCGTGGCATGCATTGGTCACGCATGGTCAGCTCCCTGCAGTGCACGTGCAATCTGATTGGTTGGTAAGAACTCAAATATTTTCTTAACTCGCCTTCTCCCTTTAATTCAGGGCACAATGCTCCCAGAATACTGTTTAAAGTTTCTGTTGTGAAAATGTCATAGTCATGCACATGTCCCTCTTTGTTGTACAATTATTATCAGAAAATTTTGTGACGGTGAAATTTCTTTTGTGACTTTCTCTACTCTAGGATCAATTTTTATCAGGCCAAATATCAATTCATTACAATACTTATTTTTCCTCGAGCAAACAAATTCAAGACAAATCCTTTCAGCCTGAATATGCTCTCTATCCTATCTATACCTGTAAATATTGGTATATGTTTCAACTCATTTGGTTCTTGAGGCATTTTTTACTTCTACCAATCCTTAAGTACAAACAAGAATCCCATGTCACCATCAGACCACAGATTTCGATTCCAATCCATTTTACATTTCAGAAAATAGTCAAAAAAATCAAACAAACAAAAATTCCGTAACAAATACATATTCATATCCGTCAGGAAAAGAAAACTTACATTTTTTATCACGATATCACATATATTAATGCGGTTAAAAAAAAAACATTAAAATGTCTTTAATGACGTACTTTATACACTGTATATGGGGGCGAAAAAGACCAAGTTAAAGAAATAAAATATAACAGTATAATTAATCAGTAATCTGAAATGAGTGTATAATATTTGTAACACTTCTCATTTTATCCACCACTGGTACTGAATTAGTATTCCTTTGTTTGATACTCCTTTTCAAGAATTTTTTAAAAAGAAAAACAACAAATTCTCTCTAATTTCTCCCACTGACACTATGACATTTATATTGTTATAGGTCAGGAAAAGCTCAGGACATGAAAATATTGATAATTCTTTACTTCAAAAAAAAGTTTTTCCACAAGTGCACGCCCATTAAAACATATATATTTAATTTTATATCCATTTGATTCGTACCACGTGATATGGAGATGGCCAAGGTTATACCGATTTTTTAAGATGGCGATTAGTGATTGACATCCGTATCCAAAGTTTTTGCCAAAAAATCTAATTTCCAATTCGTGAAAACAACAGTAAAATTCACTCAAGTTTATGTTATACAAAAAAGGTACCACAATTGACAGCCACTCCCACTAATTCCCCGAGGCCTTCGATATAAACCACGAAATTCTTGTAAAATTAATTTTTTAAAAAGAGGCAGAGGCTTGGAATGGTTCAGCAATTACCCATACACAGAAAGCAGTTTGTTTCTTTGAATGATACCAATTTAACCATCAAAACTTAGATAGAATGTGACATCCCACAAGGGACTATTCTTTGATTCCAATTGTTTTTAGTTTATGTAGATGATCTACAATACTTACTAAAAAAAATCTTTTATTTCTTTTTCTTTGCAGATGATTCGAACATCTCATTACATCATGACCCCGCTACCTTCTTACAATGGTGAATAATGAACCTGAAATTGTTATGTAATGTGTAAAAGCCGATGAATTGTCCCATAATTTACAGAAAAACAAATTTATGTACTTCCGTTATGCCTCGCAGTGATATTATCTCCAATAGCACATCTCTTGAAAAAAGTTGAATAACAGATCTTGGAAGCTTCATATCGACAGCATTTATGTCAAATGGTTTCTCAAAAAAATGGTAGTAAAAACAACTGAAACACCTTTTCTCTTCCACTTCACTTTATACTGTCCCTGATCTTTCTCTATTTGAATTGGAGAAATTCAACTAACGTGACTCAACACCCGTGAGATCTGCTCCATTTATTACAAACACAAGCATTTCGTTTTGCCTGTACAATTTAACACACTGACTACTGATATCGTATGTTTCTTGTGTTAACTCTTTGGGATTTTCATAATCTCGGAAGCAACGGGTTAAGTTTTCACGTTTTATACCATATCTTCATTCTATGAAAAAAATATTTTAAAGTGATAGGCTAACATTGTGGAGCTTCAATTTAAAAAAATTGTCAAACCTTGATATCTGAGCTACAGAGTAGTGTTCAAATGGACAAATAAACACCCTAGAATACAAAAGTTTGGAAAGTTATGCTGCCAATGGCAAGGTATGCATGAATAAACAATTTCTACTCCGGTGGATGATTAAATAGCCTAGATCTGCACATAGTAAGTCTACGGGAGGAAATTGGCAGGTGAATCCGGTCAATTTGAATGCTTGTAGATTTTCACTTTTTTTTAAAGCACTAAATCATCATTTTGAAATACAATATTTTCAGGGCTTCATGTTTAGACCTTATCAAAGACACTTTGAGCGTGGAAGATTATGTACCTCACATTTTTTTTTAACTGTTGTAAGTGGCTTTAAAATTCAGGCTCTTTGTACATTTTAATTAGCACAGCTCATGCAGAAACAAAGTAAAAACAAATTATTAGACAATTTCGTTGTAGGTCCGTGATCCAGAACACTTTAGAATTTGTTGAAAGTAAAGCATGAAGGGACCTCAAAACTGAAATTTTTCAAGTACAAATAATTATCAACGAAATTATCAAATAATTACTCTCTTGAAAACGAGTGAAATTGTTCACTCTGCAGTGAATGTCAAAAAGAGTGAATTTTGAGTAAATATGTATGTTTTTCAGACTCGTTTTGGTGTGACGCTTACTCCTCAAAGGAAATTCACACTAATTTCACTCTTTCTTGACATTTACTCCTTAGAGAGGTAACAATTTCATTCGTTCTTTTAAAGAGAGTATACTATTCATAAATTATTCGTATTATACTGGCATACCAAGTGTGACAGTCTTCACAATCAAATTTTCACCGAGCTCTTCTTTTCTTTTCTCATACGTGTTGTTTTCGTCTTTGGTTCTTTGATTTGTGTTTGAATTTGGTTTCCACCATTCGTTGTCCGTTCATCACTCCATGTAATAAAGTTTATTGATGTATTTGCCGATTTCCATATTGGGGAAATCGGTAGTGCGCTTTCAATTTTGTTCATCAAACTTTGTTATTTTTATTATTATTTGCAAATTTATCTTTTTATCATTATTTTGAATTAAAACCTATTTTATTAAAGGATATTGTAATTGGGTAGGCACTAGGCCTATATCAATATCAATTGTATTTCCAACTTTTGTATTTGTTCTAATTGGTTTATGTAATGAGGAAATAGGAAAACAGTATATCAACCTAAATGAAATCTAATGTTAAATGTGAGCAATTCAAACAGGTTTTCGTAAAAAATCGCCCATTATTATTTTGTATACTTTTTCACTTTCACCGTTTTGGGAAACGATGAAACTCATATAGAAGAAAACGTTTAATGGTGAACTCTTTTTCAAAATACACTGAAATAATTTGAACACTACAATAATAATAATATAATAATAATGTCGAACATTTATATAGCGCCTTTTCATAATATTGTCTCAAAGCGCTTACATACACAAATATAATACAATACGCAAATATACATATTTACCTTAAACAAAAATATACATTACGATTAAAATCTAAATTGATATCATTACTGAACATTTTACTATCGGAAGAGAAGAGTTTTTAACAGTTTTTTGAACTGGTATGTGGTAACTGCTGCTTGGATGTTTTTCGGGAGGCTGTTCCAAGATTGAGGTGCTGCAAAAGTGAAGGTACGGCGTCCGGCTGTTGTTCTGGTTCTTGGGATGGTGAGTACAATTCGTGTCGTAGACCGGAGATTGTATGATGACTGGCGGATATGGAGGAGCTCTGAGAGGTATAAGTAGGTACTTCATCATAGAGGGCTTTATATGCAAGTGTAGCCGTCTTGAATTAAATTCTCTTGGAGATGGGGAGCCAGTGTAAGTCATTGAGGAGGGGTGTTACATGAGTGAACTTGGGTTTGTTGCACACCAGTTTGGCAGCATGATTTTGAAGAAGTTGTAATCGTTGGAGGTTTTGTGAGGTGGTACCATACAATAAACTATACCAAAACTATAGGGGTTTATTCACGTCATATATCCCTTTATCCAACTTGAGGTCAAGGTGTAGGTCACGCCTGTTAAATCTCATTTTGCAGGAGTACAAAATGACGCGCACATGCACAAAACAAGGCTAAAACGAATGATAGGTTTCGACGAAGTTTTTGTGTCATTTTTTTTCTCATTTACGTGATGTTGCAAACGATGTCTCACGTTTGATCGTTTAAATTTGTGATAAGTAAAATTAATCATACGAGCAAGCAAGCAAACAAACAAGCGAGCCGTAAAAAATGGAACTCAATCGTAAAACGCACTGGTTCTCAATCTGCAAGCACATACTCTTTCATATTACTGAGAGTGTTCGCATGTTTGTCTGTGTGTGTGTCTGTATGTGTGCGTCTGTATGCGACAAGGTTCTGTTTTATTGGAATATATACCTGGCCTTCCCTAGCCCCCTTCATACCAAAAAAAAAATCTGACCACACCACTGATCACGTGTAATTCATCAACCTCTCCACGGATATAAACTGGAATTCGGTTATTCTCGGAAGTCCCTCACGTGACATTTCACAGTTTTAAAAATACGAAGAAAGTGGTATATTTTTACAAGAACTATTTATAATGGCAATCAGTCAACATCGGACAAAACATAGATGAATTTCCCCAATTTCTGTGTAATTCATTCTTGGAAAACTCCTTGCGCCAAAGCCAAACTGATGACGTTCAGCTGTGACGTTCATTCACCATGAAATGTTTTGATGCGGTGTACGTCGGGGAACTGTTAAAGACATCTGCAGGTCAAATGCCATCGAGGTACGTCAAAGATATTGTTCCGTGTGCAACGTATATGAAAGTTAAACATTATCAAAGCATTCATGTTCTGAGTAAAGACCAAAGACTCACGTGATAGATAGTAGATGTCATGAAAAGATATTTATTTTCTCGCAAACTAATCGAATTTACCAGGTAAAACTCTCATCTGCTAATAGCTGCAGGCTTTGCACTTTGCTGGCAAGCGGAATATTCCTGAAGTAGGAGGGGTAACTGGGATAGATTATGGTTTAGCTCCTAATTCAAGTACTGTTGACAGTGTTGAGTAACCAAATCGATTAAAAAAAATGTTCAAATCAATGCTGATATCAAGTATTCTTTCCGTGCACCCTTTTCCCAAGACTAACCAAACAGAATTCGAATATTGTAATTTCCGTTATTTTTCATATTTGTTAGTTTTCAAAATTATAGTTTTAATACTTACCTTTGTTTGATTAGACACACGCATACACATGCAATGCTGGAATGCTTTCCATGAAAGGCTATGACTTGTCCGTACTCTAATTCCTTTAAACTTCTGCTACACTCAATATTGTGTCCTTCGGATGTCCACAATATAATTGGTATAAATACATATTACACTCTTTTATCCAAAGATATACTCGAGTTTGCTTGGCAGCAGATGTTATAATACTTTACCCACAACTTGAACAAACTGACTCCAAATATATAATAATCATCGACAAATAGATACTAATAAAAGCGATGCAGCCTACTAAATGTAACAACGTATATTTCATTATGTCATAATTTTCCCTCTTCATTATAATATTTTTAATGTTCTATTTTATCAATCGAATACGTCACGACTATCATCGGCTTTCCATCATTGTATAGATATTACATTTGCATGGCGAATTTTGAAAATCAAATCTCTTCAATGGTTGGACCAAATTTGATCGAACTTTTAGATTTCTCAACAAAAAAGGGGGTTGGATTTACATCATAGTATATTATATGGGGACATTTTTTTTCAAGTAATCAGGCCATCGATCCGGGAACACGGGGGCACTGCCCCCACCGTGAAAATATTGGGGATAAGGCATATCGATTTGCCCCACCCCAATATTTTTTACTACCTGGAAAATCCATAAAACCGACAAGAATATGTTTAAAATGCAATGGAAGGCACTACAAAACCATTAAACTTAACCTCGAAATATTAGTGAAGAAGTAAAATTTTGGATTGCAATTGTGCGCGCGTAACGCGCCGAAAATTTTGACATTATTCTAACTTATTGCCCCCCCCCCGTCCAAAAACTGGATCGACGCCCCTGAGTAAGTGAGGGCTGGGTCAATATTTGGGCTTATCTTCCACCTCCCTGATCCAGGCAACAACCGTGAATAATTCCAAATGTCGGCGGACTAATACTCAATTTACAGATACAGCAGCTCTAACAGGTAACCGGGTTTTTTCTGAGAACGGGGTGATGAAACATCTTTCTTGGATAAGGTATGGGCTCTACTAAAGCTACCAGACAACCTTCAGAGTTCGGGATTTGTTTGAATTTTCTGATTTCACCCGGCGCGCTGGGAAACTGTGGAGCGGACTATTTATTTTGGTTAGTTAGATGGGAGGAATATATGAAAACATGCACGGACATAATGATCTATACACACTAAAAAATAAAGGTGCGTACAAGGTGCAACTTTGCGGAAATAGGTGGCAGAGCAATTTCTGCCGCGGTATTCGAGCAAATCTGCACCTTTTACGGCTGAGCGCTTGCCCCACTCCATTGTGTTTGCAAGTTTGCACCTTTTTAGGTGCATATTTTGACTCCAATAGACCACTTTGTATTCAAATTTATGGATGTTTTCTCTTCCGAAGCCTGGTGATGAGCTATTTCTTTCACCTGTTTCTATGAATACAATTTCAATACTGAAAATGCAACGTGCACACATTATACTACTTTCTATGTTGGAGAAGCTCAAACATGTCAGACAAGCTTTCAGGTTGTTAAGAACAACCTTGGTTTAAAAGGTATGCATGAAATTTGAATATATTACGAAAACGGCCTAAAGGTTCAAGTTTGCACCTTGAAAGGATGAAAATAATGCACCTTCGGCTTCAATACAATATAAGCAGTTGAAAATAAACACCTTCACGGCCAGCGCGATGGCCAAATGGGTAGAGCGTCCGCCTCACGTGCGGAAGGTCGCAGGTTCGAGCCCCGGTAAGGTCATATTTGTACTAATTTTTAAATATTTGTAAATGTTAATGTTAATTAATAAAGTGTATTATGATGTTAATACTATAAATAGCACTGGAATGAACGTAAATTGCGGTTCACACACACAAAAACACACAGTTTGCAAGATAAAGAAGAATACTTTTTTATTTTCTATGGTGCAATCCTGCACCTTTCAGGTGCAACTTTGTACCTTTCAGAAAGATGCAACCTTGCACCTTTCAGAAAGGTGCAAAGTTGCACCTTTAAAGGTGCTCCCAGTGTGACATTGGTCTGCACCTTATTTTTCTTAGTGTGTAGTTGTGGGTTATTTGCAAAGACGTCGTGTATTTATTCAACTGTCTTCAAACTGAAATATAGTGTGGCATTGTCAAAAACATTGGTGGGTTTTGTCGCACTTTTTATAAATGTCCAGTTTACACTGTCCCGTGTGTACGAAAATAAATTCAAATTCGAATAGAACAGAGTTGTGACAATTAAAATTACATAGACATTAATTGACCCAATACTTCTAGATTATAATGAAATAATATACGGTAGGGTCATATCATCTACATTGCCTAGATATAGGGACAAAAAGGTTTAAGGTCTGATAGTAGTCTACAACTGAAAAAAAAAATGTTTAAGGTCTGATAGTAGTCTACAACTGAAAAAAATGTATATATAACAGGAGGGTGTTTCTAATATAGCTAGCAGCCAATGCATCCTTTATTTCTTAGCGAGGAAATTCTACTGCTCTTGCACATCTCCATTACCATTTTCAGGATGTTTGATGTTGTTTTCTGATTTCTTGGGTGACAGCAAAATCGTTTGTGAATATTGATGAAAAAGTTGTATTTCCGATCAAAACTGATACTTGTTCAAAATATGTTATCCATCTCTTGCATTTGTATTACTTTCAAGTATCCCCCCCCCAAAAAAAAAAAAATCATCATTAATAATATACCTGGAAAGACTTTTTTGTTACTTGTACAAGGGAAACACATTTATGACTCACTCAACCACTGCAAATTGAAAAACTAGCGGCAACTTATACCATTAGTGGGTTTCTGGTACAAATGTTTTCTTTCTTTAGATTTCAAACACTTTTCACGTAAAGTAGGTACAAGTTCAGTACGTCATCATCTTGTGAGTTGCTCATTTTGAAGGTGACCTTACGATCACTGTGGTGAAGTAACCTTGATACTTTACCCTTCAAATCCCTAGCTGTGGTGGTCTCTAAAGATGATGCCAAAATGCTCGTCAGTCAGTTGTGTATTTGCCCGCTATATTTCTTCGTTGCGGCATCAAGAAAGAAAATCTTATACCAAACAAACGAACCCAAATCCATGTTTTGTATGCTGTTGAAACCATTTTGTTCGTTTAAAAGTAGTAACACTAACTTGCAAGACGGGTCAAAACAGTATAATCTCTTCTCAAACTTTGCCTGAAGTTAAAATATTGTAACAGTAGCATTTGTGTGTAACATTTTATCATACTTATCGGCAACTTATACTGAAAAAAAAATGAAAATGTAAGTTCATGTTACCTCTCGATCACGGAAATTTAACCACCATTATACCCACCTTTTTTAATTCAACGTTAAAGCGTAGGGAAAACGTTTTTATAACATTATTTTAAAGCTAGGTTTTCTCTCAATCACGTATGGCAAAAGGTGATAAACGAGGTTACGTTTCTGTTACATCTTGTCTGCGTGCTTGCAATTGAGGGCTAGTACCTTTGAACGACATGGTTTATAAGTAATTTCAATGCAGCAATAACCATAGAACGAAGACTCAGACGTCTCATGGATTTTCCGCATCTATGCAAAATATTTCAAGATTTGGTGTTTGGAGTGTTGGAAGATTAGAAATATTCGGGGATTTCTCGGATAATTAGAACGTCTCTCGAGTACAATTTTGTCCTTGGGCTGCGTACTATGCTTGTTGAAGAAAAGTCTGGATTCTACACACAGAACAAAATTTGGCAGAAAGGTATATCTGTGCTTTTTATTGTAGAGTCAGCTATTTCACTGATGTAAAAGTGCATCACACGTTCCATTTCAATGTCTGCTTACGTCTTTAGTAACTGCTACCAGCATCACTTCATTTAAACACAATTTAGATATTTTGGTCAGACAAACACTTTGTAGTAGCATAATCTGACATCCACGCATACGCCAGTTTATAGACTTTTTTAATATGTACCAAGCGAGACGACCGGGAAATCTACAGGACATCCTATACTCCCGCACTGATGATGATGATGATGATGATGATGATGATGATGATGATGATGATGATGATGATTACTGATGCACTATAATGATAAGAAAATTGAGGAGGGGAGGAGCAGAAGGAGCGAGGGGAAGGCGGAGGAAGATGAAACGAAGAAAAGGAAGGAGTATGAGGAGATAAAGAAGATTAAGAAAGGGGAACAAGGGAGAGGCGATGATGACGACGACGACGACGACGACGATGATGATGATGATGATGATGACGACGATAAATGGAGAAAAACAAGAATTGTCACCATTTTTGAAAATGCATTTTTGCTCAATCTTATAAGATCGTTTACTGAAATTGTATTTTTATATCGGCATCTGGTCAACCCATGACCGAGTCCTAATTCTTAGAACACAAATTACACGACAGAGAGATATTTGGATAAGGAGGAAAAAAGAGACCTATTGGTGTGATTTGTAAAAGTAAGTATCACTGACGATATGATTTTCGTTTGGGTACGAAATAACCTCCAGCGTCAGACGGTTCACGTCCAATCATCCATGCAGCGTTTAACATAGCCTGTTTTACAGGCCGTATTCATTTTTTTCTCCTTGCGCAATCAAACTAGTATGTCTATTAATAAGACTAGGCACTTAAAGAACTTGCTGCCAGAACACACCTCGCGCGCTGCGCTCGGTCTGGGCCCTTCGGGCCCAGGTGGCAGCAAGTAGGGTCTGAGAATCAGACTATGTTTAACAGAAAGGTTGGCTTCTTACCCAGCTGTCATCCCTAAGTGATAAAACATCAATTTTCATGAGACCTTTAAAAAAACATACCAGGATATAGTCTTTCACATTACCTTAGTGCGTATTTCTCGACAAAAAGCAACATGTGTTAGTTTTGCCGCGTGTTGTCGGGAATTTACGTGGTTCACCGGTTGCACAATTATAGGTCACACGCCCGCAATTAATCTGTTATTCCAAGACATCAGAGTAAGAGCGCCGCTAAAAAAATGTTTAGAAGAGTTGATCAAAAACAGTTAACCAATCAAAAAGCTGTTAATCAAATGACACGCTAAATGTTTTATAAGGTGTACTTTTATCCATACACCGGTTCAAGGTTGGCGTGGAGACCCTGTGTGTGAATAACCTGCTGTATTAGACAAACTCCCCAACATTTTAAATCGTAACTCGGTAGACACCTGTTGTTCAGCTTGATTTTAGCTGCATGTAGATTAGTTTCCTCGTATGTCTATGGTTTGTCCAAGTTCCTAGGCATTTAGGTCATTATTTTCTTGGAATGAGAGTTTCTTTTTCATTATCCTACGCGACAATCTTTATCATTAATCATGTACATGCTCACAACCGTTCTTTTAAGCAGAAAACGTTGATTTGTACCTGTTTTACCGTTTTGGAGTTCTCTTGATATGACTTCTAGTGACGTATCCAGCTTATACAGATAATAGATCACTATGAGGAGTTAGAATCAAGTAAAATACAGTCATTAACAAATAAATATCAATTCTGAATTTAAATTCAGGTGCACGTAGTTCTATTACACAAATTTGTATTACATTCACAAATCCATTTATAGCTGTAGAATCATCTGTGCGTTTCATTCTCAAATTTTATTTCAGCTTGCCCGTCATTACATTGTTATATCATCTTATATTTATTTATTTGTTTGTTTATTTGTTTGTTTATTTATTTATCTATCTATCTATCTATTTATTTATTTATCTATTTATTTGTTTGTTTATTTATTCATTTCATTTTTTCATCTATTTATCTATTCATTTATTTATTCATTTATACAGTTATATATTCATCCACTCATTCATGTATTTATTTTATGTATTTGTTTTTCATCTATTTATTTATTCAGTTATTTATTTAATTATTTTATTTATCTATATCATTGATTCATTCATTGAATTATTAATTCTTCCTCTTCTTCTTCCGGTACTGTGCAGAACCTCCTTGGAGTATACTCGCACAAATGATGAAAGGCTCTCATTGATACAGACAGTCTTAGCATTAAAACAATAAATATTGGTTCACAATCAATATGTTTAGTGGAGGGTACCCTGATTCTGCTATTTTTTTTTTGGGGGGTGGGGTTGGTAAAATCAAAAGAAGAACAATGCGGCTGAAATTTGAGTTTATTGATCTGTTTTGAAACCATCCTAAAGGCATTGCTTGTACCTTCACGCAAAAGTTGGAGAAAAAATATCAGTCAGCTCTCTGCAAGATTTGTAACTCAAAACGGCGTAATAGTTGATGGCAATGTAAATGAGACACACCCTCCATAATGAATTACAACTTTGGCCAGCTTTCTTCCTCCAAGTAGGTCAGATGACATATCCAGGCGCGGCGCCGATCCAGTTTTTCGATGGGGGGGGGAGCAAAGTAAAAAAAGAAAAAGTCAAAAATTTTTCGGGCCGTCGCGCAAGTATACCTTGCATTCAGTTTATGAATATTTTTCAAGTGTCAAAGTTATTGGGGCGGGGGGGGGAGCAAATCGGATATATTTCCCCTCCCCAATATTTTCAATGTTGGCTGGTTTCGCGCCCCCTTGCCGACCAAGAGACGCCCCTGAATCATTATTTTGTAGATCCTTGAATGATTTCGGACCCAATCAATAATATTTTCTAATTTAATAACGGGAAAAAAAAAAATAGCCTAGTTCATCTAGAAGTGCTGTATACCGTACGTGCTTCGAGGAACAAAGTGGAACCCCTGAAAACCTTAGTTTGCAGGCACAAGCCCCTGTAATAATATAAGCTGAACATCGCAAGTTATATAAATATAACGTGTATTTTTAGAAGATTGCAAATCATAGCAGTTATAAAGTTTTTAGTGAAGATGACGTTTTGACCCCTGTAAACCCATATGACCCTATAGCTCCAATCGGGGGTCTATATTTCCTATAAAAAGACAAAAGGAAACAAAAGGGTAAACGTCAGTGGTGCCCCATAAATCTGGGAGCGCCCTCCTACCCCTGCTCCTGTTGTTTACAAACTATCAAATTCCTCGTGTCCACTTCCAGCTGCAGACGGAGAAACATTGCGATATCTGAAAGCAGTGGCGTACCTGGCATACGTTGTGAAGGGAGGCAATGTCATCCGTCGCCAAAATCCTTGGTTCACTTTTTTGGCCGGACAGCCCATCCGCCGAAAACTCGCTCAGCGGGGGGAGGGGGGGGGGTTTAGGCGAACGAATTTTCAATCCAAATTCGAGGTCCAAATTTTTTTCCAGTCACGCCAATCCGAGGTCTAAATTTTTTCATTCGCGACAACCGCCGAAAAGTCGCACACGGGTGGGCCACTAACGAAAAATTTGTATTTCCAAATCCAAGGTTTTATTTTTTTTAAGCCCAAAAAATCGTCTGGGGGGCACTCTGCCGCCCCCTACCCCCCCCCCTTCGAGATACGCTAGTGTCTGAAAGTGGTATCTATTCCACGAACTTGGGGGGGGGGAGTGTTAGGTTCCTATCGGGAGAGAAAATAAAACAGCCCAAAATACATTTAACTGGAATGTAATGCTCACGTGTGACAATTCGGATGATGACGCCGTAGAGATACATATTGATGTCACTGATTTTTATCATTTATTTATTTATTCATTTATTTATTTATTCATTTATTTATTTATTTATTTATTTATTTATTTATTTATTTATTTATTTATTTATTTATTTATTTATTTATTTATTTATTTATTTATTTATTTGTTTATTTATTTATTATCGTTTTATCTAAAAGCAAGGTAGTCCCATTCAGTTTCAATAGCAACTGCTCTTCAAGAGAGCCCTGCGAATACATAATTTACAAGAACATACATATACAAATCACAACATATAAACAAATATTAATTGATATAATACTAAATAAATATTAATTGATATTATACTAAATATAGAAATGAGAATAAAAAAAACCATAACCCCTAGAAAATATGCAACATAGGTTTATGTGAGAAAAAATACATATTTAACAAAATAAAAAATGCCGGTAAATTTCAATCTACAAAATAAAATTAAACTTGCGACACTGTTTTTTTAAAGATTGGAAGGATTGGCAATTTTTTACAGAGATGGGTACTTAAACCGCATTAGGTACTGTGACCATGCACGGAATCCCTAAACACTTTGTAAAGTTTTTAATGTAATTTACGGACTGGGATGGTATGAGGTCAAAATTATGATTTTCTAGAACTTCTTTATGTAAGTTGCATTCATTTTATTCACATGGGGATATCAAAATACGAGTTTCGTTGCAGTCTGTTAAATTCCGCACTTAACCTGTTCGTAGCATGCACACCGTATCTTTTAACATCAAGATGAAGATTTAGGAGCAGTCGCAAAAAAATGTTGGTTTTCCACTCTTACCCTTTCAATGTAAAACTTTGACCAAGTAATACACATTTCAGTTTGACCGAAGCTGTTGCAACATTGTGAAATGTAAATTCATCTAACATGACGGCGATGGCGTTGGTGATGGTGATGGTGATGCAAGGCGATGGTGGTGGTGGTGGTGGTGATTGGTGGTGGTGGTGGTGGTGGTGGTGGTGGTGGTGGTGGTGGTGTGGTGGTGATGGTGGTGTTGGTGATGGTGATGGTGATGGTGATGGTGATTGGTGATGATGGTGATGGTGATGGTGATGGTGATGGTGATGGTGATGGTGATGGTGATGGTGATGATGGTGATGGTGATGGTGATGGTGATGGTGATGGTGACGGTGTGGTGGTGGTGATGGTGATGATAATGACGTTATTTACTGTGTTTAATATTTGTTTGATTTGTTTTGGTCTCTATTAGTTGTTGTTGTTGTTGTTGTTATCTGTTTTTTGTTTTAGGATTGGGATTCGTAGTTCTTTGAGAAGAGCTGGATGGAAGCCTTTGAGAACTCCGATGACAGTATGAGGAGTAAC
>JZLH01S0044769.1:11396-25628 GCA_001188425.1 Eucidaris tribuloides
AATCGCGGTTATGTGTATCATCGCAAGACCAGCGGAGCGCACTGATTGGTTAAACGGCTAACCTCCGCACGACCTTTTGCTAATGGCTGATCGGACAATTTTGGAACAGCACGTGCACGTTTGACGGCACGGATTTTTTTGAAAATGCTTCTGAGTAATTTGAAAAAGGATGAAGTTTAACCATCCAGATTTTCACAAAAACTCAATATTTTACCCCAGGTCTCTATGAGAGGTGTTTATTTATATTAATCTTCACATTGGATAGGATTTCAGCTGATTTAATTCATTTAGATGTTTTTTGACGTGCAAATGAATGACAAAATCTTTAACAGTAAAGCTCCTTAAAAAATAATTGTTGTTCAAAACAAACGTTAAGTGTATTTAAAAAGTATAAATCAATGAGTGACCACTGACCATCCAAGTTTTTACCATGGATTGATATAGAATTTTTGTTCTCATGACATCAATACAATTATGTGCCGATATTTATCCGTACATATTTTGCTAGTGACAGCACAACTGTCTAAAATTTGTGTTCAAGGGTGTTTATTTTGTCAATTCACATACCAAGTAGCTCACATATCAAAGTTTGACAAGTTTTTTTACCCGGGGGGTTCCAAAATGTTAAGTCTTTAACAATAGACTAACAATTAGTCTTAATATGTTTAAATCATGCTAAAACATGACATATTGATGATTGAACTACATGTACATATTGTATGATAATATAAATTCCTTGTATTACAATATTTCTTGATAGTACAACAATAGCCTAAAGCCATGATATCCAGCTCTCCAACGTCATTTGAGATAATATGGGAGTTTCCCTCCCATACATGTATTAACAGAAATGTGACAATACTGCCATACACTTGGTGTGATGAGTGACGACAAGAAATATGGATCAAACATTCTGTTATTGCTGATAATCTGATATTGACGTCATATGGCACCCGCCTGGGCTAGTAGAGCTGTCATCGCTGCCTCCCCTTGCTTCTCTTGGGCGGAATAGGATTTACTAATGCATGATAACTGCTACAACTGTTTGAATTTTGATATCACATGATGAAATATCGTTCTTCTATGAAGATAGTATTAGAATTTGACCGTATAATTCTTATCTTCAAATCAGTGATGACAATGTACATAAATCTTCAGACTCTGTTTTTGTTTTATCAGAAAATATATTTTGACATTAACATTGGTTAGCTTACAAGTATTGATCTTGATCCTTGATGCACTGTTTGTCTACTTTTTTTTCTATTGCAGTAGTAACTTCAAGTTCAAAATGGAAGCCAAATCAACTGGTTGAAGACAATTTTATTTTGATATGACATACATTCTCCATTGATCACAATCCTGAGATATCTCATTTTTAGTCCTCAACCGGTACAATTGTTGTGAAGTTATTTGCTGAATTTGAATCATAAAGAAAATGTTTTACTATTCGGTAAATGTATATTTTTTGGTATCTGCAGTGCAGAACAAAATACATAGTGAATGGATAAACAAATCATCCTATACCAGATAAATCCCTGTTACACCCCAAACACGTGATAATATGAGCTGAGTCTGAGATAGAGACTACAACATCTAGTAATCTAGGTCACAGAGAAGGTTGTAACATATAAACATTAACATTGTTTCTTCCTAATCTTGGTCTTGAAAGTTGTGACAAATTCTGACAAGTGAAGGAAAAAACTAAATTCTTTCATATAATTTTTTTATCTGCAGCTAATTTCACTAATTTGTGCATAATACATACAACACAGTTGGCCAGTCTGGAGATCAGACTACTACACAAAACAATTACCTCTACCTCCAGCCAGCTGACATACTGTACAACATGATTAAAGTTAGTTCAACCGTCCCAGGGTACTATGTTTCATTCCAACACCTCCAGGCAGGGGTATCTCGCCCCCGCTCTCGTCCAACGTTCCGTATCACATTGCATCACAGGAAAAGCCACGCGGGGAAGCCCGACTTCTTGACCCTGCCTGTTCTCTATTGCAGGTGGATGATATCCTGAGCATTTGCGTTAAACTCTAACACCTGTATGATAGATTCTCTCCACAAGGATCAGTTTTTTGTGCTCGTTTTTCAAAGAAGCAGGTCATGAACCCTGCCACCTCCAGCGTGACCTGGTAATTGGTCTCCACCTGATAGCCAGATCCTATCTTATTAAGATTACCATGGCATTATGGCAATTGGATGAACATGGAAAACATTGCTCTTTGAAATTGGAATGGGATTGGAAGGGGATTGGCAGGCCTGGGGGATAGGAGGAGGGGGGGGGGAGGGAAGGGGAAGGGGGAAGGGACGAGGCCGAGGAGTCGTTATCGAATTCGATTATAAGATTACCGATGGCGATTATGGCAATTCTCCCTATCGCATATAGCTCTCCGAATCTGTACGTATGTGGCGCTCTAATTTTTTGACCCATTATTCTTGGGAAATAAACTTCCGGTTTAAGCTGCTAAAATACTTGTGGATCATGATAAATCTTTCTTATAATCTTGCGAATAATATTTTTTTCAAGTCGTTTGTTCATATAACAACCCTTCCATTTAGGCCATGAACGGAGCCACCGGCAGTCTTCACACACCGGCGTTCGCGTTCCGACTTGGTGTGTGCGTGGTAGCATTTCTCTCTCATTGGGTAAACATTCGCGGCTTTCCTGGCGAGAGTTTCGAGTTCATTCCTTAGTTTACCGGTCGTAGGAACATTTCTTCTACTAAGGAAGTCCTTTAATTGTGACACAGACATTCTCCAAAATTGTTCATCAGGTCAATCCATGTTTGCTCGGGTATAAGATATTGATATTACGAATTTGATAAGGTTCGAAATGACATGTTTTGTGCATTTGACTGTACGATTTACCGGAACCGGAAGTACACATCCCAAGAGCGATCGATCAGATATCGGTATCACGAGGTGATATCGCTTGATATCGGCTTTATGCGATAGGGAGAATTGGATGAACTTGGAGAACCTTTTCTTGAAATTGGAAGGGGACTAGAAGAGGATTGACATGCCTTGGGAGTTGGGAGGAGGGTAAGGGGACATCCAGATCCTACCATGACATTATCACAAATGGATGAACATGGACAACACTTTTCTTGAAATTGGAAGGGGATAGGAAGGGGATTGGCAGGCCTGGAGAGAGGGAAGGGGGTGGGGGAGGGGGAGGGGGAGGGGGACTGACAGATCTTATCAATTCATTATTAAGATTACCATTATGGCAACTGGATGGACATGAAAACATTTCTAATGAAATTGGACTGGTATGGGGCAGAGGAAGGAAAAGGAGTGAGGGATAGTGAAGAGAAAGGAAGACAACTGGATGGGGGCGGAGGGCAAAGGGAGCACAAATGAGTGAGGGATGAGGGAAGAAGGAAAAAGCTGGAGGAAGGGAAAGGTGAAGGAAGAAGGGAGGAGGGAAATGTAGGAAGGGAAATGGATGAGGGGAAAGAGAGGAGGGAGGAGGGAAGAAATGGGAAGAGGAAGAGGGAGAGGGAACAGTAAGGGAGGACTGATGGAAGAGGAGGGAAGGGGGAGGAAGGGGAGGGAAGTCTGCAGTTGAATTGATGCATTCCATGTTCCTATCATCTCACTGATGTAACTAGATAAAATGATCTGTCCAGGTATGGGAATTTTTTTTTCATGTTAAGGTAGGAAGGAGCTACAAAGACTAGTTAACTCCTCTTGCCATATACCAAATTTCAATACCTTCCATTAAATTGTTTTAGGATGATTCTTTCCGCACTTTTTCTCATCTTAATGGCAACAAACTGCTCATATCTCTTACACACTCACTTTAAAAGTAGATAAGTAAATTCTCTGAGACAAAAACAATCTAAATGAATATACAATAAACTTAAATGTTTAAGTCTCAATGAAAATTTATAGACTTTCTGCTGGTACATCCAGCACATAATTGCCCACAGAACAACTTTGCAAATATTCATTAAATGCAGTACACACATAAACCTGAAACACATTACATATCTTGTCAATGTACAACAATCTGTTTGTCTGAGTATGATGGCCCATGGCATGATTCTATGCCTTATTTGGAATATCAGCCCAGAATGTGACTAACAATTTGAAGGCCAACTGGCAAAACGCCATCCAGCACTTTCACTCGCAAATTTTCTGCAATTTAAACCCCATCAAAATCCCTTTCCTGCATAGAAAATTGTAAATTTAGGGCAATGGATCATTTCAATTTACATTTTTTCCTTGTTTACAAATGGTGTGAATTAAGAGTGGATAGGGTAAACAGTAACAAAATACTAAAAAGAAGAGAAGATATATATCAATATGAAAGTGAGAATCTGCTGAAAAGCATTGGATCTAAATCCTATAGAATTTGCAAAGATGTACTTTACAAAGACTCTTATCAGTAAATGATCAGATTCACTATGGAAATATTTTCAGATTTGTGGCACAAAACTCTCTCCTAAGTGACAAAAGAAATGTGTTATTGACGAAGCAAATTTTGCCCTAACAGAGATCACTAGTTGGAACAACAGAGCTGAATTAACTGCCATTTTATATGCTCTCATTGGTGATTTACACTCGTGTACACACAGGATATATAATATTTAATGGAGAAAAGTGACTGAAAAGCTGAATGCTTTCACCTTTCTGCCTAAACCTTTTTCAATCATGAACAAAAAAAAAATAGGTTGATGTGAAGTCACTCCTTCTGCAGTGCCACAAAAATACTTAAAGGTATTGGCTAACATTTACCACAGTTAAAAAAATCTGAGCGACATGATTCCCCATGCTACCAGTGTCTTTGATGAGGTCTAAAAATGAAGCCCTGAAAAAAATTGTATTTCAAAATGATTATTTAGTGCTTTAAAAAAGTGAAAATCGTAAGTTGACCAGATTCACTTGCCCATTTCCTCTCATAGACTTACTGTGTGTACACCTAGGCTATTAAAACTCGCCCCGAGTTTTAATTGTTTATTCATGCATAACTTGCCATTGGCAGTGAACTTTCCAAACTTTTGTATTCTAGGGTGTTTATTTGAACACTACTATGTAGCTCAAATATCAAAGTTTTACAATTTTTTTAAATTGAAGCTCCACAATGTCAGCCTATCACTTTAACTTTCACAAACCAATTAAAACTCAAGATTTGTAATGATATACTGTACTACTGAAGTTGAAGCCAGACCTTTTTAAATCACAATTGCTTCTTTCCCTAAAATTTATAGCACTTGCAATGTCATCCAGCCAAGAGGTGCACCACAGAGGAGAATCTTTGTTATTGTTTTTCTTAAAACAATAAACTAAGATTTTTTTATCCCCCAAGAGTAGGGGTACCTCTTTGTATCAGCGACTAGCACGAGAGACAATCATCTTCCATGAAATATCAATTCTGAAAAAAGAGGAACTAGACCATTATCCATGATATACTGGAAGCATCATCTTTCATGTTTTATCACCATCAACCACAGTGCGGGTATCATAGATCATATGTGAGTCAAACCTAAAGCCATTAACAACAGATGGACTGAAATTATGACATCTGGGTCAAAGGTTATTCTGCTACTGGTATAGGTGCTAACATTGGAAAAAAGGTGTTGGTTTATCTAGGGGAGATGATTAGGTTTATGGTGGGAATTGATACTTGGTTATTTTCTTTACTTTATTTCATTTTTGTGTATCATGATGATGGTGATGATGATGATAATGATGATGCAATGTGATGGTGGTGGTAATGACAATAACTAGAATAATGAAATTACGAAATCTAATGATGATGGTGGTGGTGGTTAATAATGATGATACTGACGATGGTGATGGTAATGGTGGTGGTGATGATGATGATGATGATGATGGTATCTGTGCTAAGTTACGTACATTATACTGATTGTATTGATGCTACAAGCATTATAAATCTGTATTAACAGGCCAGATAATTCAATTCAGAAGAAACCAAAACACAGTGAATGGATACAAAAGAAAAAAAAAGCACACATTTCCTTAACGGGATAAAACTGAAAGACACCTTGATCTGGGTTCTCCTGTCATGTATTTGATGGGTTACAGGGTTTACGTGTGTTCTCATCACTGTTTAAATCAGTTTATTCAACATCTCTTAGCAACCTCATTAATTATCATTCCAATCCCACGCAATGACGCAATGACACAGGTAAAGGAAGCTTAAAAGAAGAGTATCACCATGTCTTTACCCAGACTAAGTAAATGAGACTTATTGTGTTCATGTAACTATCATTGTCACACTATTACGGCCAGGCGCCTGCATTGTGATTGCACCTACTTACTAAACACTCTGCACAGCTGCCACAAAAAAGGGGCACTGTTGTTTTAACTGATGGAGGTGTCTTTTAATATTATTTAATCTCGTTTCTTTACCAGTCGGCTTGGAACGATAGTTTGACCAGTCGGGATCTCTACAAGGAGATCAAAAGGCCGCAGGGCTCGGACTAAAGTGCGTAGGTGACAATGTTTGTTTACCCTGATCTGAGGTGGTTGAGTCATCGGCAAACATCACGGCAAGGGATTCCTGTCCAGGGGTGGACTGTTTGGAAACAGTTTCTTCAAAGTTTGTTTTGTTCTGGGATATGAAGATTACATGCAGTGGTGAAATAGTTCATGTCAACATTTCACAATTTCAAGATGCATTTTCACAATAATGTACAGAGATATGCCATTGTTTCTATTACCATCGATCAAAAGTGTCAGCAAATTTAAGTAGTACGATGACTAGACACTTTAATTAAATGATGTTACAATCTAATTATGTAACAATACCATTTCAAAGATGTCAACTTATGCATCGTTAGAATCATTCACATGGAATTTGCTGTTTGTAAGGCAACCTTAAAGTTCAGCTTGTTGATATAAACATTTCAACTCTACTTTTTAGTACCATTTAATTCTTACTTTTAAATTCAACTATTGGTTTAAAGATCAGAAAATTGATTCATCTGAGTGCACATTTATTGAGTAAAACTCTACACTAGTAAAATGTAAAATACAGAGGTTTTGGATTTCAAAAATTGAATCATTCTGCCATTATTCATGTAAAGGTTTGCTTACTTTGAGGAAAAGTGTGTAGTAACATGGTGTATGTGTGAAGGACATAACAGATAAACTATTTCTCCTTAGAATACAGATACATGTAATTAGCTAGTTGATAGATTCTTGATTCCCATAGATTTAATGAAGGAGTTAAATGTTATGTGATGGGTTAAATATGGGGATAGTAAATAAAGGGAGAAGAAGAAGAAGAAGAAGAAGAAGAAGAAGAAGAAGAAGAAGAAGAAGAAATGATATGATGAGAGCATTGTATCTAGTGCCATTCTAACTACAGATATATCAGGAAAGTCTTCAGTTGTTTGTTTTATTCAGATAAAAGTCCTCGGTGGTACATCTCTCCCAGGTCCTCCAATAAACCTCAAACTGTGTGCCCTTGGTTCTTCAAATTAATATTGAATATACATCAACAAACATTACACATACATGCACATGTATATCTGTACATGTGCAGCAATGGCAGATAATGTTTTACAACTGCCTGGATTTGTGTATAGGTGTGTATCAATGTTTGTGTGTATTTGTTTGTTCGTGTGTATATGAGTTCGTTTGTATGTGTGTATGTGTTTGCATGGGTGTGTTTGTGTGTAAATGTATGCATGATTGTTTTTGTATGTTCAGAACTTGGTTGTGATTTACATATGAAATTATTTCCTTGTAAATTCATAGGGAATAAAGTGTTAAAAGGAATTTCGTCTCCATTGATTTTTGACACCAAGTGTCTACTGCAGCCTCCTCACTAAAAGATGAAATGCAATTGGAAACTTTTTACCATTTCAACAATTTTGTTTTCTAATTCATTGAAGTTGTTTATCAATGTTCTCTTTCAGCAGTATAATCTTTCCAATGATATCATAGGCATTGATAGCCAAAGACATTCAGAAGCATTTTAACTCAAATTTTATGTTTAAAATGCTATCTATAATTTGAACACATTGTATATTGTAAAATCTTCCGTCTTCTTACAAAATGCCAACTTTTCCAAATCCATTAGTGCACTCCATTCTGATTGCTAGAATTGATTTATTCTAATATGATGTTAGTCTGAATTTCAGACCTCCCCTGCGAAGCAGGGGCCATCCGCGGGTTGATTTCAGGTTTGGCTGTTGATTCCAGAATAATGGTCTGGCAGTCAGACTAATATGATGTATGAGTACATATATGTAAATATCTCATTTGGTCAGATATAAAATTGCTTGTGACATGCAACAGTTATATGGTAATTGCTAATATTGTGATTAATAAAAATACTATTATAGTTTCATTTCAGGTTATTAATGTTCAAACATACCACTTAAACTAACACTGACAGAAATATATAGAAAACTTAATCATGCTCTTTATTATTTGAAAATAAACCTTTTATACTTGACAGTAACAAAAGCAAGACAAGATTTTATATAAGTGTTGATTTGGAAAATACAGACACACAGTCACAGACACAGACAAACAGTGAGACACATATGCATGTACATGGGGATATGAGAATTTGTGTTTTTTTCATGCTGTCTTTAATAATTACTTAATGGTTTAAGCACAACTTTGTTGAAGTAAAAGTTTATCAATAATGTTTCAATGGCAAAAACCAATTATTTTATATTCTACTAGAAACCATGTTTCCATTGAGAACATGGACAATACTAGACTGAAGGAAAGTTTATGCCGCGTTTACACTATGTTCCCGGCGGCCACGGCAACCATGTTTCAGGCCACCGTGGACAAAACGGGATGGACGTGAGACCACGCGGAAAGACCCGCTACGGATCACCTTCAAGTGCTGTTCGGCCTATAACGTAGCCTACTGTTGAGTTTTATTGCGTTCCCCTTGTTTTCCTATGGCCTACTAGGTTTCTCATCCTCACCGTGACTACCGTGGCAATTTTTTGACGGTTAAAAAATCTGGCCTGGCATCCACGGCAACACGGACTGTCACGTTTGCCCAGCCTGTCCTCCCGCGTGGTCTCATGTCCATCATGTTTTGTCCACAGTGACCTGAAACGTGGTTGCCGTGGCCGCTGAGAACATAGTGTAAACGCGGCATTATCTAGAAGAAAAATAAAACAGCTCCAAAAATATCACATAGCATGTAGAATCAAATTCATAAACTATCGAAAGTGAGTTGATTTAGTTATCAATTTACCAGCTTTCTAATGAAATACACTATACTAGTACTGAAGTACTGATAACCATTACAGACTATAATATTTCTTACTTGTTACTTACAACTTCATTTCAATTTCATTTCATTTGATAAAATTTTTGCACAAAAGTCTAACCCCCCAAAAAAGATCATGAAATATGATATTACAGATTAATACCCTATCAATTTTGTACTTGTATAGAAAAAAAATGCCAACTAAACAAATATCTACTGAATTTTACATGCCACACAAAAATAACAAAAACAACACCAGAAATACATTTTCTTTGGTATCAAATTTCCACCCTTTCAGGAATTTGGACCACTGCAACCTGCATGCTTTCTCAGCATGATATGATTCCCCTTTATTCTCCAGACAGGCCACACATGCATGTACAGTATATTGCCTCCCCCCTCTCCCCCTCCCATCCACCAGAACACATAGATGAAGCAGATCATTTTGAAGAACATTTTCATACAAGCGAGTAGCAAGGGGGTGAATGACGGGAGTCCATGTTGATTACTCCAACAATGGCATTGTCATAGTCGAGATTGGTCATGAAACTTCACTTAGACTTAGGACTCCTGGGGTCTGTTTCATAAAGCTGTTCGTAAAGTTACACATGACTTTACGAACGACTGGAATATGAGGTGCCAAGTAGAATGCCAAAAGTTTTTCATGTCATTTTAAGAAAGTATGAGAAATGTCAATACCCTCAGATAAAGTTTGCATTGAAATGCTTATTAAATGGTTGTTAAAAGTAAGAATGTTTTTTTTATGTTGGCATATTTGAACAATAGCAGATGTGATATCAACTTGCCATATTTCAAGGTGTTCGTAAAGTCATGGCTAACTTACGAACGGCTTTATGAAACAGGCCCCTGATCTCCACTAAATTGCAGAGAAAACATTACCCATTCCTTTATCTTATAAGATTTTCACTTTGGTGTAGGCAAGAAAAATTGCTGATTTCTTTATCAAGTGAAATGCATGTAGAATTTATCACATTTCAGAAGATGTCTAATGTTATTAACCTGTTGGAGACAAGAACACGATAATATCTTGTGCTGGGGTCCATGCAGAATGTGTGATATTGAAATCAAATCTTCTCCAACAGGTTAAGCAATACCAGACCAATCTTTCCTGGTGCAATTGTTGACCAGTTTTGAAATGTATCTTTGTGAATATTTTCAACTATTTCACCAGTCAGTGGTGATAATGATCAAATAATGGATAGATGATAACTAACACAGGTCAACGACAAACAATGTGGGCGTGGGCAGAACTCCATTTTAGATGATTTTGTTTGAGTGTTGAGAGCTATTTCCTGTTTTGTAGTACTACTACCATATATATCTGCTAACAGGTCAGTCCTCAAGTCTCAATAATCATGTTCACATGGCGTCTTACCATCAAAGATAACTCACCATTGAAAAAATAAGATGAGATAAATGATAATGAGATAAATAATTTGAACTTCTTCACACATACATGTAGTATAAATCAGTGATCATTGCTCAATGATAAGATCCGAAAGTGTACGGTTCTTCAAGACATGACCCCAGTTATGAGCCCATTATGGCTTCAATTATCAGAAATTATCTAGCTGTAGGAATGGTCAAGTTTAAACACAATTTTGTTGATAACTTTGTTGACATTGCCACTAAATTTGATGCTCCATGGGTTGGGGGGGGGGGTATTTATCATCAAACCATTCAGGACTAAGCCACAAACAATCTTATAGTTAAGTGCTTCAAGTTAATTTGAAACTTTAAAGTTAGTTAACTACAAGGTATTCATACTGAGATTTACCTTCAAGTTTAACTCCCTATGGAGCTCCCTTATCCTCACAGATAGCTAACCACGAGTTAACTTTAAAATAGGTATACTCAATGTGAACCTAATTTAGGGACTGGTGGTAACAAATGGGGAGCAGAAACCCAGAACTCCTTAAACAGGTGAATCAACTTGGTACCTTCTATGAAAAAAACACCACACAAAACAAAAACAAACCCAGAAATTTAATCACAAATTTTGACTAAATTGTGAAATTGTATTATGTAGTCTTTTCTCACCTTCCAATGAAATGTAATACAGTACTTTTATTATCTCAATGACTATGATTTCTGCTGTATAATTATCATCCCAAATAATAAAATTATCTAGACATTTCTTGATCAGAGCAGTCAGGATTTTTCAAAGTTTACTATTTTCTATGGATCTCCATTTAGCTTTGTGTAACCTGCAGTGTGATGTGTAACTCAAATGTACTTGTTAGTAGGTCAAATGTGCACGATATGAGATAGAGACATGACCCAACATGTATAAATGTGACATGACTGTAAGGATATGTTTAAATCTGTGTATGTTACATGATTCCTAGTGCAACAGTTATCCATCTTCTTATGAGTGATGTCCACAGCATGACGATAAAAGTTGTGGGAGGAAAACAAAAACAAACATCCTCCCTACGGTTGTCTTCCTTTATTGCCCCACGATTATTGGGAGAGAAGTGTCGGCTGTCTGTCGGGATGGAGTGATGACTTGTGATGTCTGGATGGCTTACAGCCAATTGTCCTCCACCGATACCAGGAGAAAGAATCCTCCTCCGCATCCTCATGATGAGGAGAGTGGAAGATGCCTGACTCTCAAAGTGGTAGACAATGGTCAAATGGTGATTACTTTAATACCATCTACTTTAGATAACACATCGTTTTTTTTTGGGGGGGGGGGTAGAAGGTGGGGGCATCAAATTTATTTGTTTGCAGTGACAGGATGAACCCCAATTTCTTTAGTAGGTTGGATTAATAAAATCATAAAAGTTAAAGAAAAATAGACAAATTCTCACGATGTGCAGTCAGGATATGGGTACACTGGTATTCAGTAAACCAGGGTGACTTGTGGTACCAGAAAGCAATAGGTTTCAGGTTCAAGTCCTGTCAGGTCATTCTTTTTCAGAATCATTTAAGATGAAAAAAAAAATAATAGGCATTTGATCTATTCCTTGGATGATTATATAAGTTTATGAAAACCTGCTCCGTAATATAAATTCTCTCTGCAAACCTTTTATTCAGTAAAGACACACTTGATTTAGCCACACACATCAATGCATTATCACAAATGACCAAACATAAATTCAACAAAACTTCCACAGAACAATTTTCTGTTCAACAAAAGTCTACTATTGCAACTTGATGGCTTGCAGCAACGACACATCACAGGACAACAATTCCATGTTTCTCAACAAGCTACTCTTACCACTGGGTACTTGGCTGAAAGAAACACTAGCCAACTCAGGCAACATTGAAGACATTAAAGACAGGGAGCAAGAGAGTTCTGGGAAAGCCAATTGCAGACATAAAATAAATATTGTGTTTGACTGGAAGCATTGTTTGCTGATAATGTCATTTCACTTCTTCTCCCTCTAACGACTGCCATATTTTATGTTCACTCCGCAGGCAGTAATTCAGGCAGTAATTCAGGGCGATGCACACTGGTCCATGTAACCCAGCATGCAGGCACTGATAAATCAATGCCCATGGTATCTGCCCCCCAAGTGTGGAGTAAATTTATGTTAAGGTTATACCAACATATTCTATTTTTTACTTACCACATGTGTACTTAACATGAATGTGGATATACAGTGCAGACAGCTTTATGCTATTCAAACGATTAGCAGAAACATGATTTCAGTCATGTTAATGTTTTTGTAAGAAATTTTATGACCACTTTATTTGATATTTGAAAAATGGCATCAAACAGTCATCACATTCAAATGTAACCACACATACACAAATCTAAGTATACATTCACAGACAAAAAACATAAAACACAGTTTTTTTTCTGGATTGTGTGGTTATTTTTAGTTTTTTGGGTGGGGGGGGGGAGGGTTGTTGCACAGAACAACTGCATTGTGCCTGCAAAATACAATCCGTGGAATAATGACTCTTTTGGTATCATATGTACATGTCCATTTTATCTTAGTCTGAGTGATAGTGGAACCAAATTCAAATGAAAAAATGAAACTTGCTCAATTTACACATAAAATTAAACTTAAGGATTTTCTCTTATTTCCTTCAAGCTCTACTATGCTCTTTTAATTCTCAATGTGAAATTTTACCACAAACAGTACCCCTTTATAGAGCTATAAAGACAAAAAGTATGAGCAATTTATTTGTTTTTACACTTTTGCATAGAAGAGGAGCAGCCCTCACTGAATCACTTATAAAACTGCTAGATTTACATAATTTACCAGTGTTGGAGGTCTCGAGACTGGTCTTGGTCTCGAGACCGGTCTCAAGACCAGCATGCTCTTTCTTGGTCTCGGTCTCGAGCCAGCTGGTCTTGGTCTTGGTCTCGAACCTTCTGGTCTCGGATTTTTTGGCCGAGACCAGCCCGACACCAGCAACTAATTTGATTTTACATAAAAATCTTTATTGTTGTACATATACAAACTGCAATTTTGCGGCATGTATAGTGTGTCTCAAAAATAATTGTGCAAGTCAAAAGCGCCCTCTTTGGTAACGAGAAAAAAATGTGACATCATGCTTACATCACCATCAAGGGCATAGTCTTACCTTTTAGATTATGTTTGTTTTGTTCAGTTTGCTTGTTTTAATCCTGAGATATGTTCAGTTACATGGTGCAGCATGTCTCAAAAATTGTTCACGTGAAAAACGCCCACTTTGACAGTTAGAAAGTACTACTGTAATACCTGTTTATGTCAACATAAATTTGCTTGTTTTAATCTCGAGATATGTTGTAAACACTTAAAGGGTGGAATCACAATTGGGTAACGTTTACATGTGACTGTACATAGTAAAAGTGGCACAATTGTGATTTTACCCATTCTAATTTAAATTAACATATCTCAAGCAAGCAAATTGAACAAAACTAACAGTATTTCAAAGCTAAGACTATACTCTTAACGTTGATGTAGGCTAAGCATCATGTCACAAGAATATTATTTAATTGCCAAAGGGAGCGGTTTTCACTTGCACATTATTTTTTTTTT
>JZLH01S0044769.1:26177-36709 GCA_001188425.1 Eucidaris tribuloides
AGGCTAGAATGAAAGAAAAAGGAAAAATGAAAGATTACAAACAGAAAGGAATAAAACAAGAAAAGAAAAAGAATGAATGAATGGTAGACCAAAGAAAGAAAAAGGAAGAAAGATAAAACATAAGGAAATAAGAATAAGACATTAAGAATGAATGAAAAAAAGGAAGAAAGATAGAAGAAGGAAGGAAAAGTGGATTTAATGGAAAAGAGAAGAAGAGAAAAAGGAGAAAGAGAGATAGAGGTAGAAAAAGTAAGCAAGAAGAGAGAAAAGGAAAGGATGAAGTGAAGAAAAGGAGAAAAGAAAGAAAGATATGTTAAAGAGGCAAAATGAAAGAAAAAAACAAAGAATAAAAGAATAAAGAATCAAAAGATTAGCAAATAAGAGAAAAAGAAAGAGAAAAGGGTAGAATGAAATTCAAAAAAGACTGCATGAATGAAATACAAATAGAAAGGAATAAAAAAGAAAAAAGGAAAGAAAAAGAATGAATAAAGAAGTGAGAAAAAAGGAAGAAAGATATAGTAATGTAAGAAAATCAAGAATGAATGAAGAAAAAACATTAATGAATGAAAGAAAGAAGATTATTAACAACACTTTATTTTCTTTATCTGATCTGTATTTCAGTAGCTCAGGCAAATGTGCTCATGGGAAAAAGTATTCTTTTCAATTTAAAATTGTTTCTCAGTTGTTTGTGCAATTTGTAGCTATCATATTGACTGGTAGTCATACAAAACATGCACAAATTAGTGTCAATTGAAACACTGGTCTTGGTCTTGGTCTTGGTCTCGGAAAGTGCTGGTCTCGGTCTCGGACTGCTGGTCTTGGTCTCGGACCTCTTTTTTTGGTCTTGATCTTGGTCTCGGGGTGTCTGGTCTTGGTCTTGGTCTTTGTCTCAGATGGCCTGGTCTTGACTACAACACTGTAATTTACATTGGACATTTTTGCACAAATCTGAAATTTTTATTACAAAGATTCTGTGAAATGTGAAAAACACGTGTATTTTCAAAACAAATGTGGATAGGAATTTAATTGAAATAAATAACTTAACAAATTTCATTAGAACATCAGAAATATTTACACAGTATAACAACAGTTATATTTTCAGAAAGGGAGTACTTTTATCTATAACTTCTGTAGAAAACTCTTGTCTCCATCATGTTTCTGTAAAAAGTTTGAGCTGTTCAAATTTGACTCTACACTCTATTCTAGATGAATGACATGTTAACAGTTAAAGCTCTTCTTCATTTCTTTTTTTCAAGTCAAAGCTGTAATGAAGTTGGAATAGGGGGACAATGTAAAGACATTAACAATACACAAATCGATAAATGAAAACAATCAACTTCTGTCTTACGTCTGGGGTTCTCTTCTGTGACCGACTCCAGGAAATCTTGTGGCGTCATGTAGATCTGACCGTTATACTCGCAAGACGCGAAGGACTGAAAGCGATATTCTTTGTCAGATATCGGATATAGAGATGCATCTTCAGCCTGAAACAAAGCAGAATTTGAAATAAAAATTATGTTATAGAACTGAGAATGAATCATAGAATATACTGGAAATATGATAAATTTAAAGGCAGTGGATCTCATTTGCAAACATCCCCACACACCAGGAAAAAATAACCCATGCCCTTTGGCTATTGATGAATGACATGTCTGTGAAATCTGGGGGAGAGTAGTTGCTTAGAATTTGAAAAACGCGAAAGAAAAACAATAGCCGTTTAGTGTACGTTCTATGGTAGGAATTTTTTTCTCGCGAGAAAATAATTCAAATCAGAGTATAACGGTCACTAAAATGCCACTAAAACTGAGTTTCTAGCTCCTATATTTTGCTAAAGGTTCCCAGATGGCATTTTCTTCTAAATGCCATTGTATTTACACAATGTTCATTTTCAGGCATGCAAAAGAGATCCCCTGCCTTTAAAGGGCAGTGACATGATTGGGAGAAAGATAAAATGCCTCTCAAACCAAACTGGTTCAAAAATATATACCAAAGTTACACCAGCTAGAGTGGATCTCCTGGCTGGAGGGATTTGTCTTACGTTTGTTTACTTAAGGAGAATCAAGCATGAACATACCAGCAGTTCATTTCTCTTGAGGCCCAATAAAATTAAATCCCATAGAAGGTTACACAACAGATTTGTCCGTCACAAGGCATACTGATGGAAGTTATTTCAAAATGAGTCAACTTTTGACTACAAAATTTTCACAGTAGAATCCTTGCATAGTTTACTTTATTCTAAAATAGTTTTACCCAAAGTTGAGGACTACCCCCACTCATGTCATTTAACATTAAAACATGTTATACATGTAGGTTAACATACAGTACAAAATCATGACATGTAAATCAAAGAACATCAACAACCAACTAATATGTTCACTTTCAACAATATTTGTGAAATATTATTTTGATCATTGTCTTTTGAGGTGATTTCCTGAATATTTCAGGTCAAGAATACAACAAGTGAGACATACAAATTGTAATGACTGTGATTCTCTGACCAAATATTTGAGGCGGAAAATATGAAATTTCCTGTCACCGAAGAGTCTTTAATCCTCAGACCGGTTAGATGGAAGCATTTATAGCCTCAGGTGTAGGATCATTCCAAAGAAGATAGAAATAAGTGCATAACACATGTCTGATGTCACTTTAAATTAGACACGGGGGCACACTTTGAAATCATCATGTAAAATAGGAGCTGATTTATGATATGATATTATTTGTTTTTTATCGGCCCGGCCTGCTCACAAAAGGAAAACCACAAACTCCGGCCGCCCCTTAATCGGGCTGCTTGTTTGGATTACTGATGGCCCAGAATTGAAATTATCCCTGCGAAAATTAATGTCACGGTTAACGGCCGGAATGTTTGACTTCATTTCGCTCGATGAAACGCAAACCACTCTCTAAACAGTGGGGCGGATTGCTTGTTTTGATTACTCGACGATTTGTTTGGGAGGATTTGAGAATCAGACGATGGTAATGCCTCCCTTAAAGCCACAAGTTAACATTGACCACAGTTTAAAACTGTGAGCTGCATAATCATCCATGCTCTAAGTGTCTTTGATAAGGTCCAAAAAATGAAGATCTTAAAAAAATCATATTTCAAATGATTGTTTAGTGCTTTAAATAAGTGAAAATCGTAAGTTGACCAGATTCACCTGCCCATTTCCTCTCATAGACTTACTGTGTGTAGATCTAGGCTATTTTATACTCGGCCTGAGTACTAATTGTTTATTCATTCATATCATACCAGTGGCAGCATAAATTTCCTAACTTTTGTATTCTGGGGTGTTTATTTGTCCATTCAAACACTACTTTGTACCTCAGATAGCAAAGTTTGACAAGTTTTCTAATTTGAAGCTCCACAATGTTAGCCTGTGTCTTTAAAAGTGGGGTACGGCTTCAGTGAGCCGTCTGATTAGAAAACGAGAGGCCATGTAGCAAACGTCTCTTGATCAAGGTCAACACGGAACATCCTCATTGGCTCAATTGCCTTGTATCATAATTTGGAGTTCAGTAGCACTTTGGTTGAAATAGATATACTGTATTAACGAGAAAAGAAAAATAGAAATCAATTTGTCCTCAAGTCTGAGAATAGATTTGCTTATCCAAACTTCCACAAACATTTCAGTAGCATTGGGATGATAAGGTCAGATGGATTTGAAACAGCCAATGATGATATCAGTCACGCTCTCACAAGGGTCTTGAAGAAAAGAAGTATCTTTTGTATCTCTGTTCTATAAAGTGCTTAGAGACGTGCCGTTATGCCTTTGTGTTATGCGCTATACAAAAAAATGTTCCATTATCATCATTCAAATAGAAAATAGGGAGTTAAAGACAACTTCACGTACTGGGGAATCTACAATGTAATATCATGAAGCAAAACTAAATAAAATCGACTAACATATTTTGTACTGTCTATAAGGTGTAAATATGGGAGAGATGAGTACTAAATCATCTCTTTTTCTCATTCTATATGCAAAACACAAAAAACAAATAAGTCCCCCCCCCCAACAACAAAAATCACATCACAATTTATTTTAAAGGTATTGTTTGCCATTATAAGACTGCATTCTTTATCTAAAGTGCTAAAATGCGATATCTCTCTGACAAAGGATACTTTAACCATAGAACATACTATAAGTTGATATCCCACAAAACATGCTATTTCAACTAAATTGACAAATAAAATGCTGCTTAACATGTTTGAGACAGTTTGATTGTGATATAACATGCATTCTCCATAGACCCCTGCCCGAGATATCTCGTACTTAGTCTCCAATGGGTTTAATATTTGAAAATAGGTAATCTGTTTCCCGGTCATGAATCTATTTGTATTGTAACAAAAATGGATAAATAATTAATCTTTCCCTTTGAAATTTTGAGGGCATTTACATATGATTGGAAAAGACTGATTGTAAATAGAATAAAGATTACTGACATAAGTCCAAAGAGTTAACAAATTTCTGCACAATTGTGAACATGACTTGTTCTTGCATATCATAGTACTAAAAACCATGAAAAGGTGTGTTTACTCTTCAAAGTTAAGTTTTTCTATAATTTCCTCCTGTATATGAAAAAGACCAGTTGTCAATTCCCTTTCCCCTCCCTCTTCTCCCCAAATTTTGAGACAGATTCCAGGGGACAGGTTGCAAGCTTCCGCATCATGAAGTATTTGAAGAATGGTAATCGAAAGTTGATGGTGTAAGTCTACAAACCCTGCAGGCATTATCACTGGTCAATAATGGCACTATCATTTTGGAGTGGACTTATTTGATTTTTGTTAACCGCGCTTTTCAACTTTCAACTTGAATCACGCAAGTGGTCACATATTGTTTGGATTATTTAACGTGGTAAATTGGGTGCAAAATTAAGCGGGTCTCATTTAGAGGGTTGCCGCCTAACTAAAGAGGAAAAAAGTCATATTTCTTATACTTATATTAACAAAAATACTTGAAAAAATTCAAACCACAAGTCCAAAGATTTCCACCAGTAGCGTGGCAGCACTTTTTGAATGCCATTGAAGTCAGACAAGACGAACTTCAAGAACAATTGTCCGTGATGCTCAGGAAGGGTTCCAGTTGCACAGTGTGTGCACTGTGGGGCGAGGTTCCCCTGGGGAAAATTACACAAATAGCTGCTCAAATTATGGGCAGAAATGCGATATCGGCTCAGAGAATGGAACTGCCATGTTCAATAAGCGGCCAATGGAACCCCTTACTGGGCTCTTGTCTCCACTCCCATTAGGGATGAAGTGGAGAAGAACCAAAAGAAAAACAATGATCCACCGTTCTTCCTTGAACTTGGTCTCTCTTCCCACGGTCTCCTTCTTGAGGCCTCAACAGAAATGACAAGAAATCCACCACCACAAAGATGTATTCAAACCAATCCCAGACGTATCCCCACCCCCTGAAGCCACGTTTGGTGTGCAACATTATTAAAATATTGTTATTTCTAATTAATAACCGGAGACAGGAATTTGATAAATGTACCAAGTGTTCCTGATCTATGGCATATTTTCCCCATAGAAGTAGGTGTGCGGTGGTAGCAACCACGTGTAATTTTAACTCTGAGGTCTTTGACGAACTCAGTATGGGGCTAATAGAATGATTCCTCATGTTCAGGGCGGTCTATTGGGCTAGAAGAATACAAATGACTTGGCTATAAAGTCCTTGATCCGATTTCTACAATTGCAATGCTGTGCCAGACGGTTGCTTGCTAGAATCGATGTATTGTTATTGGTCAGACAAAAATGAAAATCAAATATTGAAAGATGCCTCTCAAAAAGTTTTAGACTGAATGGTACAAACAATAAAGTACATATACATATGCTTTCCTTGGTATTACATCCTTTCACCTATTCATGTTTTCTTTGTTAAATTCCTCATCACTTTTGCCAGTTCATGTATATATGAATGATAAAAGATACATGTGATAAAGATACATGCAATTTAAAAATCACTTTAACCCAATGCCATGTACATGTAGATCCAGTTTAAGTTGGTTCTATGATCCAGATAAATTTGATTACATGAGCTAGATAAAGGTCATGTGATCTAGATAAAGTTGGTCATGTGATCTAGATAAAATTTGTCAGGTGATCTAGATAGAAACTATGCAAGTACTCTAACCACCTTATTCTTCAACTAAACTTGACATTGAATGGAAGACAAATGTATCATTTATGTTAAAGTTGCTTTTCTGATTTCATATGATGTACATTGCTGTGATTTTATTTAAAGCCACTGGCTAACATTGACCATAGTTAAAAAAAATGTGAGCTACATAATCCTCCATGTGTCAAGTGTCTTTGATAAGGTCTAAAATTAAAGCCCTGAAAAAATTGTATTTCAAAATGATAAGTGATTTAAAAAAGTAAAAATCATAAGTTGACCGGAATCACGTGCCCATTTTCTCCCATAGACCTACTGTGTGGATCTAGGCTATTTTTCACTCGCCCCGAGTACTAATTGTTTATTCATTCATATCTTGCCAGTGGCAGCATAAATTTCCAAACTTTTGTATTCTAGGGTGTTTACTTGTCCATTCAAACACTTCTATGTACATAGCTCAGACAGCAAAGTTTGACAATTTTTTAATTTGAAGCTCCACAATGTTAGCCTATTACTTTAAAAAATAGTTAGTATAGTATGTTTTTGTTACCAGGTTAAACCTGGTGAAGATGACAGGAATTTGAACTTTGCATGCTTTTCTGGGAGATGTAACCCAGTCAATGCCATTGCAACAAAACTGCACACTTTGTACATGATATTCTGCGTGTCATAACCACAGCTACATGTAGGATGTTAGGAGTGGACCCTGGGGAGGGAGGGAAATGGTGACTTTACACCCCTTCCCCAAGGTACAATGCAATATGGCTACGCGAGTATGGCTACGCGAGTATGGCTACGCGAGTATGGCTACGCGAGTATGGCTACGCGAGTATGGCTACGCGAGTATGGCTACGCGAGTATGGCTACACGAGTATGGCTACCGAGTATGGCTACGTCAGTATTCCTTCAGGTATCCCTAAAATGTTCCTGTAAACTACTCATTCAGTGGTTGGACTGTGAGGTAAGTGTGCTATCAACCTGTTTTCCATGGATTTGGGTCGGATGACTTGCCATAAATGAATTGAGGCTAGAGACGGAGGAACAATTCAATAATCCCAGCCTCATTTCCTATTTGAATGAATGCCTACATTGACTCACAAGTGACAGGGCTTAGGTTTTAAAGCAACAATGATTATTTTGAATATTCCAATAACACCAGGAACATAACCATGTAAAGTGTATGCAATATTTACTATATGTTCTGCTGGATGTGAAGCACAGACAGGGGAGGGGGAGGGGATGATATTAGTAGGCATGGATCCTCTCCTCTCCCTCCTTGAGCCCAGGGGTAAAATGTTGTGTTTTTAGGGTTTATGTGCAAAAGGTGACTAATTTCAGCTTTAAATGTAACAACCTGAGGGTTAGAATAAGTGTACCCCATTGGAAAGCAGATTGTGCAAAGAGTGCACAGTAAACGACTCCCCTGGCAGAATTTGTTGTTATGCGCTGTCTGATGGGATTGTAATTAATTAAGCCATTGAGAACTATTAAATACCCAATACATGTATCTCAGGCTGGGGTCTGTGGAGACTGCATGCTTACATCTCAAAATTATGGGAAATTGGAAGAGTTACAGAAGTATTCTGGGTCATAGTTTGAAATGTAGTATGCTTTCATCATAAACAATGCCGATAACAAAATCTTGTTAACAACAAAATATTTTTTTTCTGGTCCTATGTATCAAAATTTCTTTCTACTTTATTATATAACAAAATTCAAATATAACAAAGTAATTTTTCTGGTCTCCAGGAGTTAGTTATAACAAGAGCCTACTGTATTCAAAATATTATCAACTATATCAATAACAACAACAACAACAACAACACAATTATGTAGGGATATTTTTCCTTTGTATATCACTCAGTAAGGCTCCGAATCCAAATTCTATTTTTTTTTCAATTTGCACAAAACTTTTAATTGTGAATCGTTTTGATCAATATAATCTCCCCCCCCCCCAATTACAATATAGTTTGGGTGAGCTGTCAACCTAGTCTTTACCTGAAAAAAAAATATCAAATTGCCACTTTAAGAACGAGGTAACAACGCGTTCTTTCCACACAGTGGAAGGATATAACACTTCTTAAAATTATCGTTTGGGCTGTTGGTTTTTAACGAGTGGTGTTGAAAGGTACGTGACACAATCAATGATCATGTTTCGTGGTATTGGTGAGTGCCAACAGGTAAAGGTAACATGTACATCAACCAGTCGGTGATGTATCAGGGTATACATTGAGCGTGGAATCATAAGTTTCCTATTCAAATAATAATGTACATTTTACAATACCATTAGCTCACTGTCTGTTTTTTTGTGTTTACTATGTTATAGAGTTGATATGTATTTTGTATGTCAAACTGAAGGATGTTATTGGAAAGCAGTTTTGCATAACTGATCCGGCGAACCTTGCAGTATAAAATAAAGAAGACTAAATAAATAAATGAATACTAAATAATAAACTTTGAAATATTTGGTTAAGCACCTCAAGCACCTCAAAATCAAAGAATGTTAAAACTTTCATTGCACCACATGCAAAGAGTTAAGGCTTGGGTCTTAAATTCAATTTGAAAATTTCTGACTCAGTTACATGTATGAGGAGGATGACATTTTGTCCAAATGATGTAATACTTCACAACTTTTGGGCTCTTTCCAAGTAGGATAAAGAAGATAGCTACATAGTGTCTGGCTGCATAGAGGCCATGCTGTTGGCTGTATGGCCCAGCTATGACCGTTTCCAATTTGAGATGTAGTTACCATGATCACTTCATCATTGATAAAAGTAAAAGAAAATTTGGCATTTCTTGAAGATGAATGCAATACCTTGCTTAATCATATGTTTCAAAACTATTTAACCAGTAACTTCATAAAGTGTATTTGTGATTAATTGCACAACAGGGGCATCCACATTTCACGAAGACAGAGCATTGGAGGAGTTGCGCATTGTTCGTGAACAATGCTCTGCCCCCCCCCCCCCCCAATGCTTTATCTTTGTGAAACGTGCCGACGTCCCTGTTGCACAGAGGTATTGAGTTTTCTCTACTTATATAACTGGGTTATGACAATTTACTGTTGGATATAGAAATTCTGAAATTATCTGTGACTGATAATCAATGAATGTACTTTTGAAAGAAGTCATACACATATCATTAAGACAAAAAGAGAAATACAATAAAAATAGAATTTAATCACGTTATTATCATGTGTTATCAAAACCCATGAGTCAGTAGCATGTGGAAACAGTGGCATTCAGATCAAGGCTGGACAAATGGGGAAAACACTGTGATTAACACTCTAACCATGATAGGGGTGATTATCACCAATGCCAGGCTGCCGCAAGCAAGTCAACCTAACAGTACATATCGTTCATTATCAACATACATGTATATTGCTATTATTGTTGTTATTGTTATTATTTATGAAGGAAATTTGCAAAGTGGACCTTTCAATAAGTTGTAGCCTTACTGAGAAAAAAACAAAACAGCACGTAACAGCTCTTGGTACATGAATGCAGTATGCATTTTCGTACTTCCTTACCCTTTTTGATATAGATTCTAGTTGAGGTTTTGTCAAAGGGGGAGGAGGGAGGAGGGGCAGGGGGTGTGTGGGAAAATATCTACTGCCCCTATAGATCTATACCTACAGTACAACAAATGTATTTACTGGCAAGTTTGCCAACTAAATAAAGTAAGAAATTACAATGAAACCTAGATTGTGGCCAGTTTGGCCACCAAAGGGAGACAAAAAATGTGGCCTTAAAAGACAGGTGGCTGTTCAGGGTTCCCAGCATTTCAAGAAAACACAATTTCCTGATTTTTCCCTGATGAAGTCTCAAAATTCCATTATAATTATTTCAACTCATTTCCAGTTTCACATGTTTTCCAATCCAATGGATGCAGTCTTGATATGCAACAAAATATAACAGAGTCTGACTAACTACTTTCGATTTTTGGATAATCAAAATTCCCTGACTTTTCCCTGATTTGAAGCATTTTTATCAAATTCCCTGACTTTTCCCTGACTGGAAAAAAAGTAAAATAATTTTCCCTGATTTCCCTGATGGGCTGGGAACCCTGCTGTTATAGGTAGGTTTTTAAACACATAATTTGTCCCTAGGGAAATCAATGTGGTGGCCACTATGGAAAGGTTAGCTGCTATAGAGAGGTGGCTGCTACGACAGGTTTGACTGTATTCAAATTTGTACACATGACCAGAGGTATACTACCAGGATTCAGGAGAGGGGGCGTGGTCACTGTGTAATGATGTCAGCTGATACCCTGTATCTTAATTCATCAGTTGTCATTACCCTGTATTAATGCTCATTTCCAAACTAAACTCTGTGATCATCTGATAGACACCTGGGTATGTACATAACAGAATCCTGAAACGAGGGCGTCGTCTGTACCCCTAAATATGACACAAATCTCATT